>APFE031755952.1:845-11452 GCA_000404065.3 Pinus taeda | reverse complement strand
CTAGATTCACGAGTAAACCAAAATCTCATTTCTCCAATAAAATCGCTCTTAAGGCCTATGAGTTATGGGCTCACAAAACCATTCAAAACGCTTCTCAAGATCTCACTTCCCTAATGGGCTCATCTTCACCTCCATTAGTATTCAAATTTACCTTGTCAATATCATTCCAACATATGAATAGACTATATAAACAATTGTTTTAATCCCAAAATCGCAGCATAACAAAACAACTAATGCATCTCTTATGCATCTATAATCTCCCACCTCTCATCCAAATTCACTTTATCAAAATGAACTAAATAACGCTTATGTGGCTGCAATCGTGCTGGAACATTGTATTCACAAGCATTATCCTCCTCATGCAGAATAGCCTCGTTTTTTACTTCTTCTACTGACTTATAGTTTCAGCAGTAATTACAGGTACATCTCGCTGAACAACTACTTGCGATTCGAAGAATGAAATAATTTCTAGTTGTTCTTTCTTTGGTTCCCCAAAATTGAATCCACTCTCCACTGTTCTACGGTCGTGGCCTCCTTAAGCACAATTGATGAAAAGCAGTCAGCCTCAGAGATGGGATGAGTCAGGGAAGCCTCCGCCCCTGGCCCGCCCTCATCCTCTGCCGCCCCTCGGCCCTTTCCACACACACCTGTTCTCCCTCTTTTCTGGATGCTTGAACAAATTCTTTATTCATACATTAGATTTAATTGATTTTTGAATTGAAATTAGTTTACTAACTGAATTCGGTTCATGGTTGCCCTGATTGTCCATATGATTGTCCATGTATTTTTTTTCTCTAAGTTTTTCATTAAAGTGTTTGGATGCTCTGCATCACAAAGCATATGGAGGGAGTTAGTCATTCATGCATTGGGCCAATCAATCTGGCTTGTTTGGAGCAGCTTCGTGATATGGGATAACCCAACTTCACATTGAAAGTGGCGTTTTCTGTTTGAAGAATTGATTTGAATAAGTTTCACACGGCTAGCGGGGAGGGCAACGCTAGGATAAATTGTGATGCATTAAAGTGTTTGGATGCTCCTGCATCACAAGGCTTTAATTAACACTGATTTGTTAAATAAGGCTTTAATTAACATTGATTTGTTAAATGTTTTTTGTGTTTAGGAAAGGCCTTGGCCACTCCGAGATTGTCAGATTATAATATACCTGGGCCACTTTGATGATGTTAAGTTTATAATAAGTGTGGGTAATTTATTTACTGCTCGAATGTTTATTCGTGTGTTTCTAATATTTCATTTTTGTTATGATTTTTTTATTTAGATTAAGAGTGTTTATTAGTAAGATTAAAAGGTATAATTATTGGTATTAAAAGTATTAAATTTTGTTTGTGATTTAGGAATAAGTGAAATATTTGTAATATATGTAATTGGTATTATATAATATTTTGTTATATAGTAGATATTAAATATTTATTAAAATTTTAAAAATGTTATATTAAAGAAATTAAAAAATATATTGTGTTATTGTATAAAATATATTGATATACTAATATGATTTATGTCAATTTTTTACTTAGAAAGACCATCAAGAGGAATCAAATTTCTCAAGATCCAAATTTTATTTTGAGTGTAAACTTTTAGAAAATGTTTATACCATAAGAGATTTGATTCTTGTGATCTTGGTACATTTAATATGAATATTTTTAATTGGTTAATGTAGATATTATTTATATTTTTAAGGTAGATATTTTTTAATTTCTTGAGGTAGATATTATCATATATTTGAGAAAATGTTTATATCTTAAGAGATATATTATTATATATTTGAGAAAAATTGAGAAAAGGTTTATACCTTAAGAAATTTGATTACTGTGATCTTGGCACATCTAATATGAATATTTTTTAATTTGTTAATGTAGATATTATTTTATATTTTTAAGGTGGATATTTTTTAATTTGTTAAGGTAGATATTATTATATATTTGAGAAAATTTGAGGAAAGGTTTATACCTTAAGGGATTTGATTACTTTGACCTTTGGTACATCTAAATGTTTTAATATTTTTAAGGTGGATACCTTTTAAGGTTCTCAAGGTAGATATTATTAATATATTTTAAAAATGTAATGTTAAGTAACTACCCCAAATATTTTATTCTTATTTACTAGAGTTTTTTTAATATAATTACTTTATATTTATATATAAATATGACCTAAAATTAAGGTTAATATTAAAGCTCCTTAGAAGGGTGTTTTGAGGGGCATTTTTCCACCAACCAACATGAATTAATGGACAAGACATGGCATTACACCCTACAAGTATTATTTATCACTAGACACCCTTACTATGAGCAAAAGTTGGAGATCACCCACTTTCATTTCAAGGTAATGGGTTACATGTTTATTTCAGGCTTTGGTTATATTGAGGATCCATGGCCACTAAATGACCATGTTCTTATTGCACACCAGAATATCACCTCATAGGATGAAAAGAAGAAATTTCATTTCATGGTATCACATGAAATGAGAGAGGAGGTGATCTCCTACAAATCAAAACCACTTTCTTGAATGTAGTATAGTTCTTATGGTACAAAATTTCTCCCACAACAACCATAATGACCAAGTATTTTCTCCCATGGTCTATTTAGTCTTGTTTATGAGTGGTTCTTTCACTCACCCATTTTTTGGCTTAGCACAGAATCTTTGTCGTACTCAATTTTTCTTTGGTTCTCCTCTTCAAAAGGTTTTATCTATGGTAACATTTTCTCTTACATTCCCTTTTACTAATTGAAATATTATAAATGTATATGCGGTTCATTCATTTTCTCAATTTTCCACTATTACCCCTACATATCATTCACCATAATTCATTGTTTTCCTATTTCCTTTCAACCATTATCCTCCCATTTCCAGAATGTTTGGTATGTAATTTACTACTCGAGCTTCCATAATTAATATAACCCATTGGTGTTGCTCATCACATGCCCTGCTTCCACCACCATTGGTGTCCCATCCACTCGAAAGGGTTGCATCCATAGACCATCTAAAGTGGTTTCATCAATTTGGTAGCCCCTTTCTACACATATTCCCCTCCCAACAACCATTTTGTCTAACATTGTTCCATCTCAAGTGGTTTCTCCATATTCTTGGCATGTAATCCCTTTCCCATTAACCCACAATGGTAGTTCAATGTATGAAATAATATATGTCTCTTTTAAGTAGGTTGTGTACCTCACTCCTCCAAGTGCTAGTGAATCTCCATCACTAGGGGAAATTTTCAAGATGAGATCATTCCTTGATGATTTCATTTATTTATGATGAATTGGAGTCTAAGCATTTTTGTTTAAATTATATGTTCTACAACTTGTAACTAATAAAGAGTGGTATAGTACAGAGTTTAAGGGAGTCGAGGAGGAAAACACCCTTGAGATTTATTAGATCATCTTCGGTGCAAGAAAAAATATGAAGAAGCATGCCCCAAAAGAAAAAATGTTGAGCTCATTCTTCTAGTAGGAGGATAAAGGCAGACTTCCACCAGGCAAATGATGGTGGTGAAGGTGGAAACACCCTTGTGATTTATTAGATCATCCTCCATGCAAGAAAAAATCTGAACAAGCATGCCCCAAAAGAAAAAATGTTAGAAAAAATGTTGAGCTCCTTCTTCTAGTAGGAGGATAAAGGTAGACTTCCACCATGCAAATGATGGTGGTGAAGGTGGAAGTGAAAAGAGAAGCATTTTGTATATACACCATCATATGCCAAATAATCACGCTTGGGCATAATATGTTGTTAGTCTATTAGAATCATTTTCCATATAGGCCACCACATGCCACACTTCCTTGTTAAGGCATGACTGTCATTATGTATATTGAGCATGTTGTAGCCTTTTTTTAAATGTGTACATTTGAGACAATTTGAGTGTATGTGTATATTTATCGACATGTGTATGAATTGAAGTGTGTTTTTACTTGATGTTGAAGTGTTATATTGTTAGGTTGAATTTGCATCTATGTCATGATAATGCAATATCGCTTATTGTGAAGTTAGAAGTGTGACATGTTGAATTGTTGAAGGTTCTTGGATTGGGTTTTTAAAGACATCTCACTTATGCATATTCCTAGTGATAGACTAGTTTATGATCCCAAACAAATTGTCACAAATTTTATCCCTTAGGGCACACTTCTCCAAGCTCATACCAAATCTGAAAATCTCTTTATTACAATAATTTATGTGATATAAATATGTTTTTTATCCTCAATTTCTATCTTAAAACACTTAACAATTTGAAACCTATGTTATATAAAATCAACATGAATAAAAAATCTTGAAAATTACATAATCATGAAGAGAATGGAAGAAGAAAAATCAAATTTGCAATCACACAATTTTGGATGGCACTATACTTTATACATGTGTAGAAGAAATGGAATATGAACAAATTTATCACAAAATTGGTACAATATCTAGCTCTCCAAACTAGCGCAAGGTAAAATCAAGAAAACTCTAGCCACCATCAAAGATCCACAAAAATCGAGCATCAACAAAAAAAATTCCTCCCTTGGCTTAAACACTTTTTTATCACATATACTCTGCACAATAGCATTATTTTCCTTCTCATGTTTTACCACACCTAGCCATGTTTCATCACACAAGTGCGATGCTGCGTCACACAGGTGCATGGAAAGATGGATAGAGTCCTAGTCTTTATATATACTTATCCTTCCTAGGTATTGTGTACTAAAATACTTAACCCTTAACACTTATATCAACATAAACAACAACACCTACATGGGACATAATGAAAGATATAGTAACCAACTTGTCTTCTAAGAAAGACATCACACCATGCTCAAGACTCATCAATTTCATCTCATTATGATATTTCGAAAGCCTCACATCCCATAAGATCATGGTATTAAAATAATTGAGGGTGTTAGATCCATTCTCCATGTCTTCTACTAGGCTTAGAAATATAGTAGTAGAATAATATCCACCTGTTCAAGGCTTGAAAATGTTTGCCTCAACATCAAGGAATACCACTTGGTGGGGAACTTAAGGTAGCTCCTTTTTAGTTGGAATTAGTGGGTCCAACTATGGATAAAGTGACGAGTTTCCTCTTTAAAAGGATATAATATAATAATAGAAACAAAATGAGACTGATGGAATGATTTAAAAGCTAGAGATGATATTACTAGATAAATGTATGCTACATACTTCCTCAGAATAATATCTCTTTATATGTGATTCATAAAAGATTTCACAAAGCATGCAACAATATAGATCATTAAACACTTTATGAAGGGAAAACAAATAAAATAAACTAAATTAATTAAATAGTTAATTAATTAGTTGATTAAAACTTAATCACATATAAGCTCTCTTTATCTCTTATACAATCATGAATGATACATTCATACACATCAATAGTGACAATGTCTCACTGTTTTCAAAGCATTTATATAAGGATATAACTTATAAGAAATACATTATCTATGTTAATGAAACATAGCAATAATATAAAGATAATAGTACCCCATACATCACTACTCTTCTCATAAAACACATAGCTTCCGTTTCAGCTTCTCAATTTGATAACTTTGGTTTTAAACAATAGTGCAAGTTTAAAGTTGTTTATCAAAAATTTAGAACCCATTTATAAATACATGAAAGGTGTTTAAATAGCCTATTAGTGTTAAAAAGAATAGTAAACTAAATAAAAGTATTCACAAAAGCTCCAAAAAAATAAGCTAAAATAAAGCAAATATAAAGATAGGAATATGTTTTAACAAGAAATTCATGATTGTTCTTCATGATGGTTTTTCATTCGTTTTGTGAGTCCACATATATCTGTCATTAGATTTAGTTGGGGGGATGAATCAACTACATGCACATCTACCCCATAAATATTGCATCACTCAAAGATGGCAGAAGTTGAGTTGTTGTATTAGAGAGACACCTCAACACTAACCATTGACTATGTGGTTTCACTAAGAAATGCTAATAACCTTCAAGGTTTACTTTTGATAAGCATTGGATTTCTTCGACCTTCTTCTTGGATGTTTCCTACCATGGCTACTTCAGTTCTTTGATATTTGTAAAGGTGTCCTTTGGGAATTCATGTATTAGATGGGCCTGCAATAGGGTATCACTCATATATTCAGTGAAGTTTGAAGCAATATTTCTAGCTTTGATAATAGCCATTTATGTTTGTTTCATTTTGATATCCGAGTTACCAAAAACGATGTCCTTTTGAAATTCTTCCATTCGAGGAAGATCAATTGATCTTACTTCATTGTTGTCTTGCCAATCTATATGCTCAGAGTTTTTCTCATCATTTCTTCATAGAAGGTCTACAGATCTGACAAATGGTTAACTAAAGAATTGCTAGTCTTACAGAAATCATGAATTAAAGTTAATATGTGACAAAAGACAATCCGTTTCTTTGTAATGAGTGTATCAAGTTCTCCTAATTCCTTTTGGACTTCATTTATTTATGGATTTTCCTTTAACCCATTAATCTTTTGTTGTAGTTGTTATACTTGTGCATCTTTTTCTTTGATTTCAAATTCAAAATGTAGTTTTAAGTCTTCTTTTTTTTTGTAATTCAATAAGGCTTTCTTGCCATTGTTGTTAAATCAGCCACCTTTCATTATGGAGATCGTGTTCTAACTAAATAATCATCTGGACTTTATCCTTGAGAAGCAGTTAAATCTTCCTTGCTATATTAATAGTAGAACTAGCATAAGCTCCTGCAAACTGTGAAAGTGTGTTGAACTCTTAGTCAGGGGCTTTTTGGGCTCCTTTCTAGATAAATTGAAAAGGAGTCTCGTTTGAAACTAATGCTTGTGCTTGTTCCATCTTTATCATTACTGCTTTATTTTTTGGACTATAAAATACATCCAAAGCAGGAATTTCTTCAATTTTTAGGACTATCTCCACAGTAGGAAATGGCGAGATAATTTCCATATCCTTAGAAACAATAGTTTATCAAAAACCTTAGCAACAATATTAATTTTTGAAGTCTTAGGAACACAGTAATTTCTAGAGCCTCAATAGTGAACGAGGTCTTCCCTTCAGTTTCTAGAGCCTGGTATGTTCTTTTCCCATTGTATTATTCACATTCTAAGTTATTTCAGTTGATAAGACATGATTAAACTCCTTGCACGCTTCATCCAACTTATTTTATTCTTTGACTATCATCGTTTATTCAACAACTACATGAGCTATCTCTGAGACTTGGTAAATAATTGTATTCTTCGAATAGGAGGTTGATGTATTTTAAACTTCATGATTTTGTTGAGACTCTCTTAACAAAATTTATGGAAAATGGGTTATTCTCCAATTACGATATTGATTGAACCTAATAAATTATTCAGGAGTTAGACATTTTGTCCCCAAATTTTCAACCACAGAATACTCTGGAACCATCTCAAATAAATCACCAAATTTATGAGGCTCACTTGAAAACTGCCTGATTCTTGCTTCCTTCATGAAATCTTTTACGACCTCATTAGGATTGTATTTCTTATTTGGAATGGTTGCAAAAGTAAAGACTTTGATCTGTTCAATATCTAGCTAAGAATGCTTGAAATTTTCCAACGTATAGGTACAACAAGAAATAGGAAAAGGAGGCCAAATAGTTCTCTTGCATCCTTGAGAACTTTAGTCAAACCATTACCAATTGTTTGGTAGGAAATCTATGACAAAAAGAGGCAAAAAATGAGGTTGGACAAGGCTGCCAAAAACTTGAAAATAAGCTTTAAGTCTCTATTAGCTTTTCCAGAGAGTCTAGGTGCTTTTCTACCAAAGACCTCTTGGGGAATGGGGAGTATAATTTCATGAAAGATTTTATAAAAATGAGGATGATACTTGGTTTCCCACACGATATCAAGGTAAACATGAATAAGGGTAGGTAATTGAATTATCCACATCAATTCTAGAGATAGGAAATCATATGAAAAACAAATAGCGTCCATGATATAGGCACTCATAAATAAAAGGGGGAGAATACCTCTCAATAGCATTATGCTTGTGTCAATAACTACATATTTGAGTAGTTCAATTATTGGACTAAATATTTCACCAATCCATGATATAGCCATCATAAGCGGTCTTTATTAGCGACACCCATTGCTCTGAGATTTTTTTTTTTATTGGGGTAATTGTAGAGACGACACATCATATCAGAAATACATTAGAAATGATGAACAATGGAGGCTAATGAATACATACCCATGTCTTCAAACTTGTGTTTGCTTAGGTCCCTTCTCCATTCTATGATAAGATCATCTCAGTTTGGATTCCACTGCATGAATTTCTAGACAAATTGAGTATCATACTTTTTCTGTGGTAGTGACAAATGACACATTTTCCTCAAGTCCTCATCCTTGAGTGATCCAATAATTTTCTTCTTCAAAATCATAAAATCTTTGTATGTAATATCCATATGGTCAATGACCCATCTTACCATATATGCGCAGGGTAGAATTTTGCGACAGGAAACAATTATATACATAAATGAATTAACCACATCATTCCATGCAATGATAACATCTAGAGTAGGAGCATTATTAGTAGCACTTGCATCTCAATTAGCCTTGGGCTTTCATCCTCGAACAGTTTTCATCTGGAGTGAATGTAGTATCCATAAACAATGGAGACATCTTGAGAACTTCCTCAGGAGGCAAAACCGATTGTGGCTAAATTACAGACTTTCTCTTTGCTTTGATTTTCTTTGACATTTCCTTCAACTAGTTTTTATCAGAATTCATCTATAAGAAGCAAACCAAGATGAATGGAAAGAACTTGTAAAACGCAAAGAGTATTATCAATTGAATGCGAGTTTTAATGAGAAATCCTTCTACATTACATCAAATTATTTCAAATCATGTAAGAACCTCGAAACTATAAACACATAGAGTGGCCATTTAATTTTTGAATGTTTGTTCACATGATGCTCACACTTGTCATTATATCAGAAAATAACTTTATTGGTGTTTCAGTATCAGGTCATATGAACATGACCTTACGACATGTGATTTATAATATTATGTTGATTGATCATGAATGAGGATGCGGAATGTCTAATATCTCAATGTAGGGAGTTAACATAATGCAATATTGACATTCGTTATTTGACGGAATGCAATACTGGTAATTGATGGAATGGGATATCCCTATCGGCAGTTCAAAACTGGTAGTTCATTATCAGCGGTTTGCTAATGGAAATTCCTATGAGTACTCATTTTGAAATTGCCGACACTGATAAGCTGATTGCACTTCAGGTGTGGTTTTTTAGTGAGACTCAGCTTTTATGATATTTCTATTTATTTTCTAAAACAACCTTTAGAAACTTTGGTTATGCTTTTAAAGGTTTTTTCGACTTTCATATTATTTCCTAAGAACTATGAAAAGGTTCTTAGGCCTAAAAGGGTTTTTATTTCACAATATACCTTTTTAAAATATTTTCTTGTTTTATTTATAAAAAGGCGTATAAAGATAAAACTTGTCCTATTTTATTAAAATAAGAAAGGATTTATTCCTAAAAATTAAAAGGAACCCCATTATTTCTAATTCTAAGTCTACAAACAATTGGGGTTGTTGAGTACTATGACAACTGGCGACACACTCAATGAAATAGTTAGTCTTTGTAATAATAAATAAGATCTTAATCTTTGTCAAGAAATCTTTTCATAAAGTCAAGAATGATTGAAATTTAGATCAATATAAATAACTTTGAAGTGAAACAACGCATTTTATTGTAAAGATTCTCACAACTTGTGATACATGAAAATCTTCATTGTGCAAATCGCTTATTAATAGGTTGAAAAACTAAATCAAAAACTATTAGAAGTTTAGCATCTAGAATAAACTTATTGGTTAATGGTAGAGTCCCTGATGTGAGCACGTGTTCATAACCTCGAAAGGGTTAACAATTAACCAAAATGAACGAGTATCCCATCCATGTCCTAATAGCATTTTTGGAGGTAATTAATATTTTTTATCTTTTTATTTTTATTTTTTTACTTAAAAGTCATTATCGTGGTTTGATGGCAAGATGATGATAATTCCATTCACAAGCTATAATAAAATTGAACAACTCGGATGGTAATGAGACCTCTTGTATTATAGTGTTATGATTGTAAGCCATCATCTTGGTTTGGTTGCCAATAGTGATAATGTCAATGTCATTAGTTTCCTATGATCATGATAAGAAGGCTCATGATGAAACCTCTTAACTTTTAAGTTTTTTTATTTCTATTTCTGAATTACACTCTAAAAAAATTAAAATTAATGGATGGGGAGGTTTCATTTACTCCTTAAGAGTTTTTTGGATGACTATTTAAGTAAAATATGCTAAAGCTTCAGAATAATTTATCCTTTCATAAATATAACTCTTCAAAGCCGATTTACAAACAAATAGATTTTTTAAGAGTTCCAAGCAAAAAGATTTCACAATTAAATGGTTATCACATTTCAAAGTTTTGAAATAGATACAATACTAGATTTCAATGTATAGTCTTTCTTTATGAATTATTTGTTGAGCAAGATAACACCTTAATAATGAAGAGAGACTTCGAATATATACTTTCAAAAGTGTACTACTTATTATAAAACAAAAAAAAAAAAAAAAAAAAAAAAAAAAAATTTTATTT
>APFE031755949.1:5015-24917 GCA_000404065.3 Pinus taeda | reverse complement strand
AATGATAAGAGACTTACCCACTTTCTTGGTGTAGACAATATTGTCAGAATGACACCTAGAAAATGTAGTATCTGAAAGAAAGCTATCCATTTTGGCATATCAAGCATGAGGGGCTTTCTTGAGACCATAAAGGGATTTGTTAAGCTAACATACAAGGCTGGAGCCTATTTGTACGAAGACAGGAGGTTGTTCCATATATATTTCTTCATGCAAGTCCCCATGCAAGAAGGTAGATTTAACATCCATCTGATGGACTTCCCATTTGAAAGAGGTAGCAAGGGAAAGAACAAGGGAGATGGAGTTCATTTTGGCAACAGGGGAGAAGATTTTAGTATAGTCAATGCCTTCAACTTGTTAAAATACCTTAACAACAATATGATCTTTATGTTTATCAAATTTTCCATCTAGTCCAAACTTGGTTCTGTAAACCCATTTACATCTAACAAGTTTTCATCCCTTTAGAAGAGGAACAAGATCCCATGTATCATTTTCCAATAATGAATGATATTCTTCATTCATAGTTGCATCCTAATTTGGATGGCTTGAAGCTTCTACAAAGGTTTCAAGATCATAATTCGTTGAAGCTTGAGCCAGTAAAGAAGAGGCTCTATCGAGCTCAGAACGTGTACATCGTTGATCTGTAGGATCACCTACAAGAGAACTTGCTACATCCGGAATAGAACGGAACCATTTTGGAAGCTAAGGAGCTAAAGATGGATCTTGAGAAGGTGGGGGAGGATTTTTGTCCTCGCTATCATTATCTGAAGAGGAAATATTTTCAAAAGTAGAAGGGATAGGGAGAGGTGGCACATCCAACGAACTAGGCTCATAGGCTGATATATTTTTAGCAAAATTTGCATCTCTTATAATGACAACATTTTTGGGTTTAGGTGAAAGAAGTCCATATCCTTTGACATATTTAGAATATCCAACAAAAATACATTTTTCACTTTTAGGTTCTAAGGCTTTATGTTTCTCATTGGGAATATGGGCCCATGCTTCACTTCCAAAAACACGAAAGTGACTTACATCTGGTTTAATTGAGCTCCATGCTTCTTCTGGAGTGATATTATTTATAACCTTAATAGGAGTGTGATTTACTATGTCATTTGCACAGTTAATTACTTCTACCCAAAAATTAAGACTAAGACCTTTAAGGTGCAACTTTTCCTTTCCGCTACACCATTTTTTTGTGGAGTATATGGAACAGTATGTTGCATTTGAATTCCATGCTCAGTAAAAAAGTTGATGAATTTGTTGTTAACATATTCTCCACCATTATTAGATCTTAGCTTAAGAATTTGATGTTCAGATTGTTTCTCAACAAAGGCCTTAAAGGCCAAGAACATGTTAAATACTTCACTCTTGAGTTTTAAGAAGTATATCCAGAGACTGAAACAACTGGAAGTGGGCCACATAAATCACTATGCACAGGATATAAAGGGGTTGAGGTGTGCCAAGAGGTACATTTTTCAAAACTATCTCGATGATGTTTTCCGAGTACACATCTAGAACAATTACCATCTCTGCAAGATACCATAGGAATACTCGTCACCATATTTTATTTAAATAGATTTTGAAGGGAAAGATAGTTTAAGTGACCAAATTGCTCATGCCAAAGTTTGATCACTTCATCATTATGAGCAACAAATACCGAGGGAAGATTTGATGACCCAAAGTTGTTAAACTTATACAACCTTGTAGAATCATCAGCAATTCCAGTGGCTAAGTTCTGTCTAAGATCTCTTAGGTCCTTAATTACAACATCATGAGGTGAAAATTCAATGGTTTTACCTTCAAATGAATGAGTTATTTGATATGCAGATAGAAGGTTGTAGGATAAGGTTGGAACACATAATACATCATTAAATTGACCATTATCTAGCTGAATAGTTCTAGTCCCTTTAACACTAAGAGATCTATCATCACCAACTTATATATTTTTGGTGTTACAATCATTTAAAGAAAAAAAATGGCTTTATTTTTGGCCATGTGATAAGAAGTTCCATAATCCATGAACCACTCATGAGAATGAGAAGAAGAAGATACATTTAGTGCATAACCAAACCAAGATGTTTGACAAGCACATGTAGAAAGTGTTATTCCTAGAGATGAAGTTGAAGTTGAAGAGTGATCCAAATGTATTTTATGCTTCTTGATTGCTGCTTCCAAGGCTTCCATTTTCTTAAAAAATTTGGATTCTAAATGGCCATCTAAATTAAAAGGGTTGCAATGTCTATCAGTCTTCTTCCCTTTGTTTTTATTTTCCTTATCATTTTGTTGAATTGATTTTTCATTTTGAGACTGAAATTGTTTAGCACCCTTTCTTGGTTTAGGACCATTCTTTTTATGATATTGCTTCTTAGGATTCTTTTAATTTGGTTTTTGTTGGGTGGCTAAGGCTTTCTTAGAAGAGTTTCCAAGATTAAGAAGAACAAGATGTAAGAGTTTTTCTTGTTCTCTTATTAAAGAATCACAAAAGATATCAAAAGAGAGGGACTTGTTGTTATGAGGAATTTGGTATCTACGAATAAATACTAATTCCCTAGGTAGGTAGCTATACCTAGGACAACATATTTAAAGAACTTATCCTTCTCCTATAAATGATAAATAATACAAAGGGATTCAAAGGACCTACTTTTTCTTTCGCATTCCTTTTATCTCCTTTGTTTGACTCTTGTTACTCCTCGAAATTAACTCACTCAAAAAGTACCTACAAGCATAAACAAAAGATAGAGAACTAATCAAAGCAAGAGATCTATGGAATAGAAGTAATTGGAATCAGATACATTCACACATATAAACATCATATATCAATATAAGCATATGGGGAAAGGTATAAACAACTTTATTCAGTAGAAGGAAGAATTACAACCATGAAGTCCGATCCATTGTCACTCTTCCAGCTTTGGTTCCAACCAACATCACATCAATAACACAGCACTCCAACAACATAAAAACACTTTCTTATACTCCCAATTCTCACACCAACAGTATCTCCTTACAAATTCTCAAAGTCTAGCCTGTTAGCACCTGAATCTGCCTTAGGCTGAAGGAAGGAAAAATTCAGGGTAACCACAAACCATGCTCAGTCTGGTAGCTAGCCCTACCAGAACAGGAGAGGGCTCTCTCCGTGCATGCTCAGTGAATAAATACACAATATGGTCTGATATGACTTACAATGAATATTTATTTTAGGCTAGGTAAATAAATATGGAAACAAGAGGAAATTTTTAATAAATGACTAAGTTTCTGGGATATATGGGACCAACGAATAGTATGAGCATAGAATTTAACACAAAGGCCCAGATTACTTCGTGAGGCAAGACAGGCGGAAAGTCTAGCAATTAAATTTGAAATAATGTGGAATGGAAATATTGTTTAGGAGGGTGAAAATGGCATAAACACATGAATCATTTTCAACAGAAGAAAAACACATGACGTAAAACTTTCCCAAGGGCAAAGCAATAAACATGAATTCTACCTTATCTTACTTAGAAAATCTCACTGGAAATGAATATGAATGAACTGTGAAACATAATGAAATACATATGAAACATAAAGAGAACACATTTGCTACACTCACACCACATGAATCTCATGAACCAAAGCCGTTGCCTTTCATTAATTCTCTGTCAAAATATACAATGAAGAACTGAGTTTCTCTCCCACAGTCTCCCAAAAATTACAACCAACCCTTTGCAAACGGTTTTACATACAATAAATAGACTTTTCCATTGGTATATGGAACGACCCAAAGTTGGGAATTTTTTCGAATCATTACAAACTGGAAATGGAAAGCCAACCATTAGTGACAGGTGCAACGTTACAAAAATGACAAACGGCTTGAGTGACTGCTCGCCTTCCTCTGCCACTTGCATAGAAGCCAACCTTTAGTGAAAATACTTTTTAAAATTTACCTTAAGCGCCGAGAAAAATGTAGTGTAAATGAGCGGGCCCACTTGGAGAAAGTCGCGAATCGAAATGTCGCGGAGTGGAAGTGATTTTGGCCTTTGGGTCCCTGTGCGCCGCGCCCAAAGCTATATGCGCTATGCCACTTTGGAGGTGATTTTGGGGTACTTTCTAAAGTCCAAATTATGCCCAAGTGTGCTTGTTAGATAGCCCTACCTGTCTACTTTATAACTCGAGTGGAATTTCTGAATTTGGTGCTCATTTGCCCCTCCAAAACTTCAATCTCCCAAGACTACTTCCTGTGTGTCAAAATAGGGGCAGAGAGGTCATTTTTTGAGTGCTTTTGACCTCCTGGGGACTCAAAACTTGCCCAAAATTCTTGGCCATGCACCAACAGTCATGATTTTTTATGCTGAATCCAAAAATGGAAACCTTTCTTGATTTGGAGCTCCCTATCATAAGCGTCAGGCCAGTGGCGCGGTGCATAGGGAGAAAAAACCTGTTTTGTGCCCAAAAATTTGTCAAAGGACCAAAATTGCCCCAAATTTTTTGAAATTTGGGCTAGAGTTTCTCTATGAAGTGCTATGCTGGGCCACAGAGGCTTCAGCCAAGATTCAGAGCCGATCTTGCTCTTTTTGCCTCTTTTTTCGTTTTGTCGCTCTCCTCAATTTCGCCTTCAAACTCCTTATCCGAGCCTTTGAACTCATGTTCTGTGCCCTGTAGTGATAAACCATCCACCTCAATATTGTTTTGTCCTTGTTGGCCTTCTCTAATAGTCTCTCAAGGTGGATGTTGATACGCTCGAGCCAAGACTCTCGGTCATTGTTAATCTCTTGCTCTAATGGAATGAGCTCAATTCTCCTATGTTGGGCAGCTTGGCAATTCTCGCGGATGTTTTGCAGCTCCATGATCTCATGCTGGTCTTCAAGCTGTTCGTTCCTCTACTCCAAATACCTGATAATCCACTTAGCCCTCTCCAAATTGAGAGACAAGGCATGGATAATCCACTTAGCCCTCACAGCTGAAATATTTCATGATCAACTTCATGAGTGGAGCATATTCATCTTTCAAATATCGGAATGGAAAGACTATTTTGAGCTACCTCAAGAAACTGGCCTTAATGTAAGGCTCATAATTCTACCGATCAACCTTTTGTTTCTTGTGCCATGGTTCTCCAACGTTCGATATGCCGGTTGCTAATGAGACAGTTTCATGTGTCATTGTGAAGGTGACCCCGGGTAAGATAACATGATCTCCATGCAAGTGAAGCACAAAAAGATGGGCCAAATCATGATGAACTCGAACACTAGCCACCTTTTGACAAAACTCAAAACATGACAGATGTTGGAAACATGACATAGCAAGAGGGCAGGCCTGCAATTCTGTAAGGGTGATTGGTTCATCCCTAACATGTTTTCCACTTTTATGATGTCTCTGGGGAGCCTGTTCTTCCGAGGATGAATCACTTTGGGTTTCCATTTCATACTCTGATGAATGCTCAGATGCCATGACTATTGTATATGGACTATTCTTGGGCTACCCTTTGATGATGGTATGAAACTATGTGTTGTTATGATCTCTGCCACCAAGGGGAACAATGCAGAAGGGACTATTAAGAAGGGGAATAATATGATGGGATTAGGGGTTATGGGGAGAAATTTTGTTTAGGGACATGTAGGAGGGTTTGGGGCTTTTATAAGGTAGGATTTTGGGGTTTTACATTAACAAATAAGAGGAGGGGATAGGGAATAGGGGCTAGCAATATTTTAGGGTAGGGAAAGATGGGAAAAATGGAATAGTGGGAAGAAGGGAAAGGTGAAAGGGAGGAGGAACCTTGGCATCAACACAAAAAATTTGCAACCCTAGCAACAATGGTTTTGATGATTTCAAGTGGTATGGTTTAGGAGTTTTTATTACAACTATAAAGGGCCATAAACCACCATCACATTCATAAAAATATATGAGCAACCAAGATGTCGACCCTACCTGTCAATTGGAAGGGATTCAAAGTGATTTGTTGGAAATTTGGAACAAAACTGGGCCTTTATGGGTGTGCGCCGCGTAGCAAACCCAGTGCGCCACTCTCTATGTGTGCACCGCGCCCGTGTAGTTTCATCACTATGGGGTTGCACCCTGTGCGCCGCGCTCTCTATGTGCACCACGCCCCTCTGCCTATGCGATGCACCCTTGAAAACACCTCCAACCTCACTCAAAATGCGCGCAAGTTCTCTTAATCACTTTGCAATTTTTCTCTCTAACCTTGGTATGAAAAATGACTATGTTTCTTGTGGAAATTCTATATAAAGGCATTTGGAGTCATGGCTTTAATTTTTGTTTCTTCAAAACCCACTTTGATAATGTTTTATTTTGGCACTTTTTCCTAATTTAATTCAATTCTGTATTTCACTTTTCCCTTTGAATTTTTAGCTAAAATGATGCAATTTTTGGCACTTTTTGCAAGGGTTGCATGACATGGCATTTGGCCAAGGAAATCATGACTGTGCCTTAAGAGATCAACTCGAGACTTTTTTGAAAACTATCACAAATGACACACTTTTTGACTTTTCCTCAAAACATATTTTTGAAGAACAGTCGTAATCTGTCAACATGATGATGAAATTCTTTAAATCATAACTCTGTAAGGGCCTCCCTCTGGCCTGCATGGCTTTATTAGACATGTTTGAAGACCAGTTTATCTGATCCCTAGACCTAATGACTGAAAATTACTCTCGTCCATTAAAAGATCAAACATTGACTGTCATGGACTCTAGTGAACATTGATGAAAAGACCTAAGCCAGCAGGTGCCATACATGAGGGGAAATGACTGACAAGACCTTTCCGTCAGATTATGACATGCCCCTAGTAGAATGCAGCTGAGTGAATGGAGCGAGACTCCTAAAAATGAAATGAAAAAAGAGTTTTGATCTCTGACGGAGGACTGAAAAGACTGACTCTAACATTAGCTCCAATGGGGGATGGTAGCTCCTTGGAGGTGCCAAGAACAGTAGATCTTTGAAGAGCTAGATAGTGCCTTCGTCCATTGGGCTATGGAGTCATTATTTTGACAAACGACACAAGACTCTGACTCATTTATGAAACCAAAATGACCAAAAAAGTGACTCAATTTGATATTGAAATGACCTGGAGAGTAACTTGACAAACTCTAACCAAACTGAAATAAAATGGTTTTAATAGTGACAGTGGAAGTAGCATCAATAATTTAGAAATGGTACCGCTTGAGCAGCCAACCATTGATCGGCCCTCATGGGCAATCTTCTCCATTCATTTCCTTCATAAGAAAGGCATTCTAACCCCGATATGTTGCAATCTTGAAGGGACCTTTCCAGAGATTATCAAACTTACCGTGCTTACCCTTCTCCTCATTCCTTGCATCCCACTTCAGCACCACATCATCCAACTGAAATTTGTCTGCCTTTGCTTTTCTGTCATAAATTTTCTTAATCTTCTCCTGCAACTTGGATGTGTTCTGAAAGACTTCTTCTCTGGTCTGCTGTAAGTGGACCATTTGATTCAACCTTCTCTGCATAGGATCGTCTTCACTGCCGGCCTCCTGAAGAAGTTTGACTACCGGGGCTGTGAGAGAAGTGGGAAACACTGTATCAACTCCATAAACAAGCTCAAAAGGGGACGTACCAATGGATTTCTTCTGACTGACCCGATCTGCCCAAAGTGCATTGACCAACCTCTTATGCCAACTCTTCTTGTTTATTTCCAGCAGCTTCTTGATGATGTTGACCAAGGATTTATTAGAAGACTCCACCAATTCATTGCCTTGCGGATGATAGGCAGTCGAGTGACCCAAAATGATGTGATATTTATGACAAAACTCTACCATCCTTTTTTATTTGAAAGCTGCTGTGTTATCAGTGATTAACTTATTCAGGCAACCAAAGCGAGACAAGATGTTATTTTCAAGGAATGAAATAATTACCGCATCTGTAGCTTGTTTGTTGGGAATTGCTTCGATCCATTTCGTGAAATAATTTGTCGCTGTGAGGATCCATCTATGCTGACTGGAAGAAGTAGCATGAATTTCAACAATGAAATCCAACCCCCATTGCTGAAAAGGGGCACTCACCTCAATGGGCTTAAGTGGCAAAGGCTATAATTTCTACCTTCCTTCGAAAATCTGACACTTATGACAGCTCTTGACCATCTTATATACATCAGTAAACAATGTCGGCCAATAGTATCCCGCTCTCAGAATTTTATTTGCTGTTGATCTCCAAAAAAGGTGACCACCACAGTCTCCTTCGTGGAAATCCTCCATGACCTTCTTTGCTTCCTTTTCCACCAAGCAATTTAACAGAAAGCCACCGGGGTCTTTCCAATAAAGTGTAGAATTTAGAATGCAAAACTTGGCAGCCTTCAATTTGAGTGTTCTAGCTTTGTTTCTAATCATGTTGGGCAGCGGTGACAAATTTTTAAGCACATATATGATATCTAAATACCACGGAGAAAGAGCAAACATTTCAGATACCTGAATTGACGATCCTTCCTCATTCTCATCAGACATAGCAGTGATCAGATTTATGTCTAAGGCGTGCAAGTTTGACTCGGCCATTAACTTTGCCAATCCTTGTCCTTTAACAAGCTTTGTGGGCTTTATTTCCACATCATATTCCAACAAAGCTGCAATCCACTTGCCTCATCTTCCTTCTGGATCGGTCTGCACTAAAACATCTTTGACAGCAGATTTAGGAACATAAGCCAAAATATGAGAATGCAAAATATATACCTGAAAATATTTCAATGCTTTCACAAGTGCAAGGGCTTGCTTTTCAATGATGTTGTATTTTAAGGCTGCATCTCTTATGGCTCTACTGAAGAAAGAAAATGGTCTTTTGTGATCATCTCTTTTCTGCAATAACACAGCTACCATAGTATGCTCCGAAGCAAATGAAAACAATATAAAATCCTAAGTGTAATCCGGGCTGACTAGAACTGGAGCTAAAGAAAGAGCCAATTTGACTAAATTGAAAGATTTTACAGCCTCTACCCATTTCACTTCGCTATCCTTCTTAAGCATGTTTGTAACCTCTCTTAGGTGTTCAGCAAGATTAGGTACAAAGCGGCGTAGAAATTCATTTTACCATTGAAAGATTGAATCTCTTTCTTATTCCGGGGCAGATCGATTTGTTGAATCACTTGCACACGTGCTGGGTCAATACGAATGTCGTCCTTTAAGATAATGTGCCCGAGTAGTTTGCCTTCCTCCATGGCGAACAAGCACTTTTTTGGATTCAGTGACAGGCCATATTTTCTGCACTTTTGAAAGACAGTTTTTAGATGGTACATGTGTTCTTCATCAGATTTGGAAAACACGGTCAGATCATCCAGGTACACAACCAAAAATACATCCTTCTCATTTGCAAAAGCCAAGTCCATTGCACACTGAAATGTGGCACCTGCGTTCTTCAAACCGAAAGGCATTTTAGTGTAATGAAAAGTTCCCCATGGAGTGGTGAACGTTGTCTTGTCTCGGTCATATTCATGGATAGAAACTTGGTTATATCCGGAATAACCATCAAGTAGTGACATACGAGATGCTCCCACTACTCGCTGAAGTATATGGTCCATTTTGGGCAGTGGATAGTTATCTTTCAATGAAACTTTATTGAGATTTCTAAAATCAATGCACAAGCGAATCTCACCTGTCTTCTTTCGTACGGGCACCAAATTAGAGATCCAATCCAAAAATCTGATGGAAACAATGATTCCTGATTTGTACAACATGTTTATCTCCTTTTCAATTGATGGCAGCAGCTTTGGATTTAGCCTTCTCAACTTCTGTCTGAAAGGTTTCTAATTGGGCTTAATGGGTATAGTGTGCTGAATTATATTGGTATCATATGTCTTTAAGTCGAAGTAGTCCCAAGCAAACACATTGGCGAATAAAGACAGCAAACTGATATATTTGTCCTTTGTCCTTTGTGGCAATGCTTTAGACAGTTTTACCATTTTAGGATTATCAGTTGTTCCGACATTGACCTCTTCCACACCCTTCTCTATTAACCGCAATGTTGGTTTGCGGGCTACATCATCTTGATCGAAGAGTTCTTCTAAAGTTATCAAGCCTTTAGGAGTAACGTTATTCTTTAGTTGCAACACGTCCATTTGATTGATCTGCACATCATCTTTACCATTATCTTTACCATCATCATTTTCTACATCAATTGAGGTTTCTTTGAACTTACCTTTGTTTTGCAGAAAAATCATCAATCTCCTCATCATCTTGGAAAAACTTGCCAATATCTCTGATTGTCTGGGACTGTCGGATGATGCTTGACATGGATTTCAAATTTATTGTTGGAGTTCATTGGGATCTTCAAACTACTTGCTGCCTTAGCAAGAGCATCAGCAATGCTATTTTGTATACGAGGCACACATGTCAAGGTGTATTCTGAAAATAATTTTAGGATTTCTAGAACTGCATTACGGTAAGCCCGCATGTGAGGATGCTTTGCTTGATATTCGCCTCTGACCTGCTTAATCACCAATTCGGAGTCGCCATATACTGAAATCCTCTTAGCATTCAGCTTTCTTAGAATTTTTAGGCCAGCAATCAGAGATTCATACTCAGCTTCATTGTTAGAACAATCAAAATCCAACTTGTAAGATCATACCCGCACGTTACTAGGCACTTTGTTCGGGGCGGAGAAAGGACAGCGTACCCAAATCCCATTTCCAACGCCATCATTTCCCACTGCTCCATCGAAATCCATGGTCCACAAACCTTCTTCCTCCTCTTGCAAGTGTTGAAAATCTGTTTTTTGTGCTTTGTCTGCTTGCTGTCCATTACTTTCAGCTGATTGCTCAACGATGTTCTGTTGTTCTTGTCCTTCTCTCTTTAAAACTCCTCTAAAATTTTCTGTTATTTCTGGAATATCGTCTGCTTCTACTAACTGACTATCGATATCATTGAAACTTCAGAATACAAAACGAAAGACTCTAAATCTGTATGTACATAATTAATCAGATGATTTATTGGTTTCTCCTTGCTTGTAATCATGTGTTTCATTTTTTGTTCCCGGTACAATTTCCTCATTTGGCCAAGCACCGGAATCGTTGCATAGGAGAAATCTAGTTGTAGTGTCCCTTTCGATTTCACTACCCAAGACCTCGAAAGAAACATGCCAAACCTGGGAGGAATATCTACTACAACAATATCCATCAAAACATTCTTCATTGGGATTTGATCCAGACTCACAACCAAGTCTTTGATGAGCCCGATACATCTTACTCTGCTGGAATCAAACGAATAGAGATCATGGTATTGTCGGGTGATGTCCAGACCCAACTTATTCATGATAGCCTTGGGAATGAGATTGTGAGAAGCTCCTGAATTGAACATGGCATTATGTAACACAAAATCATGCAATCTTAAACTGATATAAAAAGGTGACACATCACTATCAGGAGAATCACCATTTGATGCTGGCCCAAAAATCATTTCGGGTTGATCATCTTCGATATTCACCATGTCAGAAATTGGGTCCAAATCAGGGAAAATTTTAAGAACAACCCCTAAATTTATAAGTATAATAAATGGGCGAATATTCATGGTATATAGGAAAAATGGAAGGCGATTTTATCAATAATATAATATGTATATATAATTTTTTGGCGAATCTCTCACGAGTCATGGCGAATATTTTACTCAATTATAAAATCTTGTAAGATCTTGGTATTACCATGGGTTATCGTAAACCTGGAGCTTAAAAATTACTATTAGTAATTTATAAAGTTGATTTTTATGTTAACCAAGCTAAAATGTTTAACATACATTAAATTAGAACATCCATTTTTACTCTTGATCTAGCCCTGAGAGGGATCAAATATTTTTTCACTCTATGCTAGTTTGCATATCACGATATTTGATATCCAGAGTAAAGATGGATCTATGCTAGTTTAATTCCCCCATTTAAATAGGCTACATTCTAGGTGAATACCATGGGTCAATAGCATGTGCCATTTTGGTGAATACCATGGGTCAATACCATGTGCCATTTTTATTTTTATTAAGACTAATATTAGGGTTAATAATGTTTTTTTGCATGGTATTAATAACAATCTAGTCCATGGTATTTGTCCCATATTATTTTTCCCATAGGTTTTACCTAAATATAACGCATTTTTGAGTGTCCGTAAATATAACGTGACTTATGGAGTAAATATAAAAAAATATTTTATTTGTTTACTATACGTCTCATTTATTTGTATTTTTATTAATTTACCATACCTCTTACAAATATGGTATTTGGCCCATAGGATTAACTTAAATAAAACCTCTTTCTTGAGCCTACATAAATAGAACGAGGGTTATGGACTAAGGTTTTATTTATTTACCATACATCTATTTTATTTATATTTTTATTGATTTAGCATACCTTTTGAGTAAGTATAAAAGGACGTTTTATCTATTTACCATATCTCCACTTTACTTATATTTTTATTTGTTTACAATATGGTATTTGGCCCATAGAATTCACTTAAATAAAACCTATTCTTGAAAATGGGCGAATGGATTCACTTAAATAAAACCTATTCTTGAAAATGGGCTAAATTTACCTTTTTTACCCTCTCCCTTAATAAAAGGTGGGCTATTTGAGGTGATTTGTAGAAAAGTACTATGATGCAAAATATTCGCCCACTAAAAATTTAAAACCCCTTAATTTCGCCAAAGGGCGAACATTCGCCCCTAAAATTTTCTATGGCCTTAGAATGCTTATGCATCGTTGGCCACCATAATCCTAGATCTAGAATATTCTATGTGGTTTCTATGCTTACATGGTGTCCTCCTACCACTCCTCCATGTGCTTTGGCGAGGATGCTAGAGTGTTCGAACTCCAGAGCCTATCGGCACAAAATTTCATCAGTGCCCATCTTATATAAGTGTCCCGCAATCATAGAAAGGTCAGCTGCATGGACCACTAACTCTTTTTTTGTTGTGTAGAGTATCCTTCTAGGGTTGTTTTGGTAGTCAAAAACTAGATTATATCATAAAAATAATTATTAGCGACACGCACAAAAAAAATTTGCGCATCTAGAAACCCTACTTCCAAGCTAGTAGGTTCTTCACTTGTCTCAATTCTAGATAGATGGTTTGGTCATGCATTCAACTGTCTAGGCTTTACAATCACTTCAAAATCATATTCTTGAAACATTAATAACCATCTATAGATTTCCCCCCGCAACATAGGCTCGTTGACCAAATACTTGAGAGAGGAGTGATCTTTATACATTTTGAAATGCATGCCTAATAGGTAATGTCGAAACTTTTACAGCAAGTAGACCATTGCCAATCCTTCGCATTCTATAGTTGAATAGTTCTTTCCTCCTTTGATAATTTATGACTTGCAAAGCCTATAAGGTAATCTATATCACCTTCTCCTTGATGGGTCAATACCGCACCCAATGCAATACAGGTGGCATCCACAAGCACATGGAACTCTTTCTTCCCATTTGGGAACACCAAAATGGGCGTAGTCACCATATTTTCCTTTAAAACATCCAGACTGCACTAATACTCTTCATCCCATCAGAAATTCACATTCTTCTTTAGTAATTTCTCCATTAGCACTATTATTTGTGCATAATCCTTGATAAACTTTCTATAGTGGCCAGTGCTGCCCAATGTTGCACACAACTGCTTCACATTATTTGGAGCTTCTAAATTGACAATCACTTCTATCTTCATAGGGTCTACTGTTAGTCCTTTCTTACATACTACATGGCCTAACAATATCCCATAAGGCACACAAAATATACATTTCTTCAAGTTTAGAGAAATTTGGTATCTGTGACAAGTATCCAACATAAGGTGCAGACTTGCAACATGGCGCTTTACCAATCCAAACACAGTCTAGTCATAAAAATACACTTCTAAGTCAATTTATGTATGAATTCTTTGAACGCTACAATTACAACCCTTGAAAATATCGCAGTTGCATTCTTTAGTTTGAATGGCATCATTGTGTACTGGAATCATCCACAGTCCCTCGTGAAGGTTGTCTTACTGCGATCCTCAAGTGCTATCTTAATCTGATTTTACCCTGAAAACCCATCAGTGAATGAATAAGCTTCCTGTCCTCCAACATTCTCCAAAAATTCATTTGTAAATGGTATTGGAAATGGGTCATGAACAAATGCATCATTGAGCTTCCTTAGGTATACACATATTTTTATTTCACCCTTCTACTTCTTCTCTTGAACAACCATAAGGCTCACCCAATTAGATTCTTCTACTAGCTCAACAATTCCAACTTCCAACATTTTGTCTAGCTCTTTGTGCACCTTCTCCTTATACTTCAGATTTAGGCAGTAGGTTCTCTATTTCACGAGCTTCGCATCAGGCTTTAAAGTGATCTTCATCACTCCTAAATCCCCTACTATTCCTTTCAAGTCCAAGAACTTAGTGGGAAACAAGTCCTGGTACTCATGCAACAACTCCACAACTTTATCAATTGTATCTTCATCCCAAAATCACCTATCTTTGGAAACTTAGGTTGCACGTTAGACCCAATGTTTACTTGCCTAGTCTTCAAAGGTTCTGATATATCAGGGTTTGCTGCTTTAGGACCTTCAACCTCGTTTTGTCCTCTAGTCTATGGAATGTTGATTGATTTTTCACGGATCTTCTTATTCTTCTTCTTCTACAGTCACATTGTAGCATTCCAATTCATGGTGCATATGGGTACTCGAGTTCGATTGAACCCATTCTACTGGCTCTTAAGGTGTTCTAAAGATAGAAGCCTTAATTTCCTGAAGCGCTTCATTAATGCACTCAAATCCATCCTCAAAGCTTAAGTTTAATAAGAAAATCTCCCTCAAGGTATCCCATTCAACCATCCCATGGTGTAGCTTTGTTTCCAAGTACCAATTCATTAGAATAGTATCTAATGTGTGATATAATATATGCACCCATTCCAGTTGTGGCTCTTCTCCCAAAGATTTAGTCTGCCATGTCAAATGCTCACATGGATCATCCTTCCCACTTTAATTTTCATTCATTCGGGTATTAGCGTACCAAAACCACGGTTCCATCACTCGCCTATATTCCTTCCAACCAGTGAAGCTCTCTTTATGCATACCCCACCAACGGACAGGCATAGCGTGCAGTGCCAATGAGCGCCTAGAAATGATTATATTCAGGCACATCCCTTTAAAACGCATTCAATAATAAATTAACATCATTTAATCCATCATAATGTGGGAGATTCCTTAATTTTGTGGATACGTACTGCAACGATTTTTTCATCATATTGCAATGTAGCGTAGAGACTTCATGCAACCTATTCTACCAGTGTTGGAGCTCTTCATTTGAGTCTGATGTACATGAGTTGTCTCTATCCCCCGTGATCCACCCATCTGTAGTGGCATTGATCCAATCTTCATCACACGCAATAATCTTTTATATTTGATCCAAGTCATTGTCCTCCACATAGTCTCAGACTAGTTCAGTGTTGCACACTCCCTTCGTAGGATCTAGTGGTACAATAGCTCGCAACGTCTTCCTTTAAAATTTCATCCTTCACTTCTTCAAATAATAATTATGACATCCATGTTGAAGGCCCAATCAATCCCTAATAGCACAAGGTAAGTATTGGTGTCATCCACTATTTCAATTACTTCAAAATTGGTCAGAGAACTTGTTCCTTCAATGTCTATTGTTACCCCACACAAGTGTCCTATAGGAATGATATTCTACTGATTATCCATATGTATATGTATAGGATACCATTGTAGTGTAGGTCTCCCTATCCTCTCCCATGTATGTTTAGGTAGTACATTCACATCAGAACCCAAATCCAGGATGACTTGATCCATTTCATACTCTCCAATATGCGCTACAACAAATCCCTATTATTAGCGTCCATTTTTACTTCTTTTGTTGCATCTAGAGCCCATTTTTGGTGCTATTTGCATCCATTTATCAAATATGGTGCAAAACTTGACACAAAATTTGCATCGAGTTTTGCACCAAATCTTACACCAAGTTTGGCACTAGGTATTGCAATAGGTTTACTGTGTTTTGCACCAAATTTTATGCCAAGTTTTATGTCACCCTTTGCACTAGGTTTTGTTCCAAGTTTTGCATCAAGTTTTCCACCTAATTTCACTTGACATACTTTTTCATCCTCATTTGCATCCAGTTTTTGTACCTACACTTGCATCAACTTTTGCATGCTTTTTTGCATCCTTTTTTAAATCATTTTTTGCCTCCATTTTTGCATCCCTTTTGCGCCTAGTTTTACATTGAGTTTTGTGTCTAGTTTTGCATACAACTTTGCATCTACTTTGTTGCATCCACTTTTCCATCTTGTTTTTCATCCATATTTGCATCCTCTTTTGCATCTATTATTGTGCCCACTATTGCATCTAATATTTTTGTGCCACAATTGGCACCTAGTTTGGCATCTCCTTTTGCACCCACTTTTGATTATAATTTTGCATCCACGTTTGCATCCTCATTTGCATTTAGGTTTTCATCAACTTATACATCTATTTTTGCATCACTTTTTGTATCCACTTTTAGAATAGGATTTGCATTGGGTTTTGTTTCTCATTTTGCATCTACTTTTGCATTGACTTCTATTGCGTCCACTTTTGCATACAATTTTGCATCCACTGTTGCACCCATTTTAAAGTCCACATTTTGCATCCCTTTTTACACCTTCATTTGCATCATAGTTTGATTCTTTTTTTGCATCTATCATTACATACACTTTTACATCCACTTTTTGTGCCACAATTTGCACCATGTTTTGCACTTAATGTTGTACCCACATTTGCTTCCAATTTTGCATCCATGTTCACATCATCTTTTGCATAAATATTGCATCTCTTTTTGAATTCACTTCTGTGTCAGGTTTATGCGTTGGGTTTTTCATCTCATTTTGTATCTACTTTTCCATCTACTTCCATTGTGTCCATTTTTTGCATCCAATTTTGTTTCGCCTGTTGCATCAATTTTTGCTTCCACTTTTACATCCCTTTTTGCATCTTATTTTGCATATTTTTTTGTCTATTGTTACATCCACTTTTGTTGTGCATATCTTGCACCTAGCATTGCAACCACATTTGCTCCCACTTTTGCATCCACATTTGCACCCTCTTTTGTGTTCAAGTTTGCATCGAATATTGTGTATTTTTTTGCATCCCCTATTGCATCCACTTTTGTTGCATCTTTTTTTGCATCGAATATTGTGTATTTTTTTGCATCCCCTATTGCATCCACTTTTGTTGCATCTTTTTTTGCATCTAATTTTGTGTCCACTGTTTTACCCTGTGTGTCCATGTTTACATCCCTTTTTTCATCTTATTTTGTATCCATGTTTGTCTCTTTTTTTGCATCAAAGTTTGTGTCCTTTTCTGCGTCCGTTGTTGCATCCACATTTGTTTCACTACAATTTTACCAAGTTTTACGCCTACCATTGGACCCATGTTTGCTTCCACTTCTGCATTCGTGTTTGCATCCAAGTTTGCATTGACAACTGCATCTACTTTTGCATCCAATTTTCATCCAATTTTACTTCTATTGTTGCCCCCATTTCTGTGTTCGCTTTTACATCCATTTTCCAACACTCATCATATTTTCTACATTGATGATATTCCTTATGGCATTGACAATTATGAACAATTGATGACAATGTCAATAATATTGACAATGATGAAAATGAATATGATGGCGATGACATGAATTGTGATTTTGATGATAAAGATGATAGTGGTTACAACAACAATGATGATGATGGCAATGATTATGATGATAACGATGCTAATGACCTAGGTGAATCTTCCAAAATTTTAAATGTTTTCATTGTCATAATCATAAGCATTATCTTTGGTGTCATCATCCTTGTCATCATCATCATCATTATCATCATTTTCATCTAGGTCATCATCAAAAAAAATAATGGCATGAATGATGATGATGTCCATGATGATGATGACAACAATGATGATAGAAATTACATTAATGATGATGATGGGGATGATAAAAATGACAATGACAATGATAATGGTGGTAATGATGATCATCATCGATCATTTCTCAAAAATAGAGTTGTTATTTCTCTTACGTATATCAATGTGTCTTAAACAACCCTTTTCTAACATTGGTCACATTTTTTGGGTTGATGATATTTCTTACAACATGTATAATTATGAACAATTGCAAACAATGTCCATAATGATGATGATGGCAATAATGATGATGGAGTTGATGATGATGGCATGAATGGTGATTATGATGATAATGTAATAATGGAAATAACGATGACAAGGATGACAGTGATGATGATGACAATGATTATGATAATGAGAATGACATTACAATCTTATGGATTCATGAACAATTACTAGTTTCAATACCATATTCTAGATACGTATTACTATCATACTTTTTACATTTTCTGTCTCTCTTGAGGTAGTTTACTATAATGGTGTTTTCAACACTAGAAAGATATCTTATTGTAATGGTGGTTCTAATGTTAGCACCAGAAAAGTTTTTGTTAAATTTTGGTTTAAAAAAAATGATTTATGCAATTATTTTTACAATCTATGTAAAAAAGTAAATAACATACAATTATTTTTATTGTAGTCCCATTGATTTTCATGAATTCACCAGTTTGAAGACCATCTTCTACATACATATTATTATTAAACTTTTTGCATTATATCCCTCTTATATCTTGTTGTAATGGTAGTATTAGTACTAGAAATATATCTTGTTGTAATGGTGATGTTAGGATTAGCACTAAAAAAATTGTTAAATTTTGGTAAAAAAAAGTTGATAATTTATTTATTTATTTATTTTTAATTTGGGAAATTTTTGTTTTTGTTTTCTTTTGTTTTTAATTCCGTTTTTATGCAGTAATATTTTTGTGGTTGAATTTTGGTAGTAACTAGTTTTTAGTAGAATCATATGTATTAACCATGTTCTTTGTACTACAAGTCTAACTGTTGGGACAAACTTGAGCATTCAAATAAGTTGCAAAAAGCATTTAAATGGAAGAATAGTGATGGAAACTATTTGTATTGTCCAACTGTTCAGTATATCATGTATAAAAATATTCAAAATTTTTGGAAACAATAGATTAGAGGTGAGTCTATAATTGTACATAATGTTTGGATGATACATAAAAACAAAGTTGGTTTCATTGATGTGCTTACGATCTACTTTGGATACGAAACCCTAGGTTTTGGGAGTATGCAAATAATTAATTTGGTTTACCTTTGATAACCAATGAAATTTTATTTCTTTTTCCTTGTAAAACCAAGGAAGATATGGCAATAATACTCATTAGAAAACAACTTCTTGTTGAAGGTTTATAATTGGTTGCAAAAGTTCAACAACTGGGTATAGAAGTTTTTAGCTGCTATTAGGGAAACAATGTGATTATAGGTTTTATTAGACATAGATAATTCTTGTTATTTGATTCAATTTGATGATGGACTCTTCTAACCAATAGATGAGATTGTGAATTTGTTTATATTTTTTAGATTACCAAGTAGAGATAGTTGTTTATAGGAATTTTGTAAAACCTGAAGTATTGACAAATGGTTTTTTCACTGTTAAGCATGTTTAAGTCAAATTGGGTTGCAAAATTTAAGGAGAAAGAAAAAACAATTGTTAGTAGCTGTGAATTGATATAGCCATTAAATGATTCCCAATCATGTTCTTTGTGCTACAAGCCTAATTCTCAAGACAAAATTAATAAAAAAAAATTCAGTTACAAAGAGCATATAAGTAGAATAATATGAACCATGGAAACTATTTGTATTGTCCATTAACTATTCAGTATATCATGCGTAAAAATCTTTAACATTTTAAAAAACAATGAAAAGGAGAGGTGAACTTGTAAATATACAGAATGCTTGGATGATACATCCAAGACAAAGTTGGCTTCATCAATGTGTTCAATATATACCTTGAAATAGAAACCATATGTTTTGGGTGTGCA
>APFE031755948.1:0-21085 GCA_000404065.3 Pinus taeda | reverse complement strand
GTAGAAGCTGAGGTACTGTGTGAACTGTCCATTAGTGGACTCCCTAGTGAACTGCTCTGCATGCTGCCCGGAGCACCACCCCTCTGGCTCGTCGAGCCACTGCTCACTGACAGACCTGGCATCATCATAGATGTAGCTCCAGATCCTCCTGATCCCTGCCCACTGGATTCCTGCGACTGACTCAACTGCTCCTGAGGGTCTGGCTGATCCAGATACTCTAACTCCCGTGACCTCCTAAAGGCCCTGTCCTCCTTGAACTTAACATCTTGCTTGACAACAGCTTTCCCCTGTGCAGAAATGTAAATGCGAAAGGCCTTTGAGGTCTCACTGTAGCCCACAAAGATACCCTTTTCTGCGGTGGGCTCTAATTTGGTCCTCTTCTCCTCAGGTATGTAGGAGTATGTAATGCACTCAAAGATACGAAAATGACCAATATCATGCTTCTTCCTAGAAAAAGCCTCCTCCGGAGTCATGTGCCCCAAGGCACGATGCGGACTCTTGTTCTGCAAATAAACAGCTGTGTTGCAGGCCTCTGCCCACAAGAACAATGGCAACCCCTGATCATGTAACATGCCTTTGGCAGCCCCTCCGATGGATTTGTTCTTCCTCTCCGCAACCTCGTTCTGCTGGGGGTTGTAAGGAACAGTGAACTCCCTCCTAATGCCTGCCTCCGCACAATAATCAACAAACTCTCCAAGGGTGTACTCTCCCCCATTGTCCGACTTCAGGGACTTGATCTTCCGACCTGTCTGTGTCTCCACAAGAGCTCTAAACTCCTGAAACCGCTTGAAGACCTCACTCTTGGTCTTCAAAAAATAAATCCAGGTTCTCCTGGAGTGATCATCAATGAATAAAACATAGTACTCATATCCACTCAAGGAAACATGAGACATCTGACCGCTCACATTAGAACAAATCAAATCAAGTATCCCAGTCGCTCTGCTGTCACTGCTAGGAAAAGGGGATTTGGCAAACTTGCCCATTGCACATCCTCTGCAAGTATCAAAGTGATCAGTACTGAAATCTGGCACACCTGTAGTGATCTCCCGCAAGGTCCTCAAGGCTCCATGATACATATGTCCCATCCTGCGGTGTCAAATCTCACATAGCTCAGAACTGCTAGCTCTGCTGTCAGTACTATTGCTCAATGCCACAAGGGACTGGAATGCAAACTTATACATCTTTGCATGGCACACACCTATCACTCTAGCTGAATCAGCTGGAGTGCCCCTGGGATACATCAACACCTGTCCTCCCTGAACAGTACCTCATATCCTCTGTCCTCCAAAGCTGAGACAGATATGAGGTTCTTCCTCATCCCTGGCACATAAAGAACCTCTGTCACTTTCAAGGGAGGTTTGGACTCCCTCTGAAATTTCAGTGTCCCCATCCCGACTGCTTTAACAACTCTGTCATCACCGAGTACTACCTCAATATCAGTGCCACTCTCTGAAAGCTCCGAGAAGTACTCACGGACTCCTGTCATATGACGTGAAGCCCCACTGTCTACATACTAGATACCTGAAGATGCTCCGCTAATCGAGGGAAAAGCATGCTCCCTCTGAACCTGAATGGCAGGTGATCCTGCACTAGAGGACTCACACATAGTGAACGCAAACTCCTGGTCAAAACGAACTGCAAAGTCCTCAACCTCTGCTGAAGCTGCCACGCTCTGGTTCTTCCCCTTCTTCTTCTTCTTCTCCGGACACACAACTGCATGGTGTCCCATCTTTTGACAATTCCAACACTTCACCTTGGAATAGTCCTTATGTGTGTTACCCTGTTTACTTTTACCTTTGCCTTTGCTCCCACCATTGCTTGTGGAAGCCTGCTTCTTCCCTTTCCCTTTCTTGCCTCCTGCTGACAGTGCTACATCCTCATCCTGCTCAACTGGTTTGGCTACCCCAAGCTGACCTTTCCTGATCTCTGTCTAAATGCAATCATCCCAAAACCTCTCCCATGTGGGAAGGGTCTCACGTGCACAAACCCCATCAGCAAAGTTCATCCATGAACGGGGGAGGCCATTCACTGCAATCCGCACCAACTCAGTGGGTGGAATGGCCTCTCCAATTGCTGCCAACTCATCTCTCACATTAGTAATCTGTGAGATATCCGCTACACTATCATTACCCATCTTAATGTTCTTCAGCTTCTCCTTCAGGACCATTTTCCGGTTCTCATTGGTACTCTGGTAGAGATTGGACAACGCTGGCCACATCTCATGGGCATTGCTCTTTCTTCTCACATGAGGAATGCAATGGTTTTTGACTTCGTTTAGAATCAACGTCTTACCCTTGTTCTTTTTATTATACTCAGCCAACTGAGTAGCATCAGTAGGCACAACAATAGTGTTCTGTGTGGTATGCACCATGATATCCCAGACTTCTACCTCCTCAAAGATACTCTGCATTCTCTCCTTCCAAACGCTGTAATTTGTATGCCCATCTAGCCTATCCTCCACCCTCAATCCCAATGACATCCTACTGTCCTAAAACTGAATAATAGCACTGCTGTAGTAAAGATAAAATTGTTGTTTGTGAAAAATCAGCTTGCTGGAATTGTTTGAGTGAAAAATCAGCAGGCTGTAATTTTCCTCCTTGCTGTCCCAAATTGCACTTTAGCACTCAAGCTCTGATACCATGTAGAAATTTCTCATTCCCACCCCAGTTTTCAGTTTCACCTTATTTCTCCCATATAGTTAAATGCGCTTTCCCATATCCATACATTCAACAACTGAAAAAAATAATTTTTTGCTGAAAACACAAATTCTGGAAATTTTACAGAATGCTGAAAAATGCAGAAATAAAAAAAAATCAGCAGGTACAAACAGTCATTTAACACATTTGAACACAGTGGATTTTGGTCAATGTGACCTTGGAAAAACCCCATACAACTCTTAGGGAAAACCAGTTTGAGAGCTCTTCTTTATTTCTGAAAATGCCTTTTTTACAATGAGAAATATTCAGCAAAACATCAGCAAGCAAATTTACAACTTATCTCTTTTCCCGTGTCTCACAGCAAATAGGACAGCAATAAATGCTGTATGGCCTCCTCGATTTCCGTGCCCACTTTCAGCATTAAATGCTACTGTACGACCTACATTAAATGCGCTGTACAGACTACATTAAATGCGTTGTACGAACTACATTAAATGCGCTGTACGGACCTCAATTTGCGTGCACAAAAAAATAGTAAACTGCTCCTTGATTTCTGTGCAAAACACTCCTCGATTTCTGTGCAAACCAGCTGTATAGATTTCTAGAAAATCGTGCCAAAATTAACCTTTCACTGTGTGCTAAATCAGTTGTACAAATCTGCTCAACTGCTGCCTTGGAATGTGTGCCAAGCTATTGTCTCCTTCTCCTCCTTGTCCAGAAATCTCCCTTGCTCTCTTGCTCTCCTTCTCTCAATCTGCTCATGAAAGAATGAATGACCTCTTGCCTCCTTTTCCTCCTTTAATCTAATCCTAAGTGACTTTTGGGTAACCTCTAAATCCAATGGCTGAAATAGATTGAGATCTAGAGCTGAGATTAAATGCTCATTTAAATCTCAATTTTTATTTTTTAACTCACCCCACTTTAATAAAGACCCACTTAGTCATTTATTTCCAAAGTCACTTTTCCTTCTAATTTTACATTGACTTTATTAAAGTCACTTTAAAATTAGACTTTAGTAACTTTATCACTTAAAGTCACCTTTAAATTAGATTTGACTTTATAAAAATTATAAAGTCACTTTAGGAGAAAAATTAAATTCTTTTGGACACTTTTCCCTAGGCCAAAGATCAAAGCCTTAGGGAACCACCTGTCCTCCGGTACCAAATTTCAACAATTAGACCCATAGTTCTTTATGCCTCTGGAGTCTCAAGACCGAGCTTGATGCAAATAGATTGATCTAGCCCGAAGAGAGCCCTAAACCTGCTTCTAAAATGCATCATCTGTTGTAAGCAGACAATTCCACAACCCATTATTCAAGGAGAGTTTGGTGTCTACCAATTTTGCCTTGAGATCATTTTCCGTTTGGTCCCTTTTCTTCATAAAGTATAGTCTTTCAGAGACTCGAACATTGGGAGAGAGAGGTATACCTATCTTTATCTTTGCTCATCATAGGCTCTTGCCCCAAAACCCCCCTCCTTAAGATAAGCTCAAGATTTGGTTCTCAGAGGCTTCCCTACTTCTCCAATTGTTCGCTATCTCCCCATACCGCCTTCCCCCATTCAATTTGTCCCTTAATGCATCGAGTCATCTCTTGTTGACTCAATAGGCACCGAACCAGTCCATTAGAGAGGATACCTACAAATTATACATTCAAGGTCACTTGGACCTCACCTCCAACGACCTTGGGCTCAAAGATGTCCTTCTACCTAGAGCACTCTTTGGTGTTGTAGGATGGCATCATAGTCCACCCCTTTACACACACCCACATTGGATGCATTTGCTTAAGATCCCACTAAGGATAGTTATGTGTTGGTTCTCGTAGACTTTGCATGGAGACCTATCACCATATACCACAACAGGATAGGATCTACTAACTATGTCACCTATAGTAGCCAGAAACAAAGACAGACGTCATTTTTAGGTGTCCCTTATATTAAGAGATCTGAGGACACTATCACCGTCTATATTTAGATTTGAGAGGCTCCCTCTCTACCTTCTTCAAATACCAGGACCAGCAATGCTTAACACTCTTCATCAGGGAGACTTTCAGCGACATATCTCAGCACCTAAAAACCATGCCCCATGCTGGATGACCAAGATAATCACCTCATATTTTCATGTGGATTCGCCAAACCAGGGCCACAAGCGACAAGTAGAGGTTCAGAATGTTCAAACAATAGAAGGGTGAGATCTCGGATCTATTCTCAATCGTCCCCTCAAGGAGATCGATAAATACCATCAAGACCAGTTTGACAATGTTGAACCATACATCACTTTATAAGTTCTCGGGACATCAAAGGAACCAAATCTAGACAACTCTAGAGCAGGGCGCGCCCCTAACACGTTTGACTACCTCCCAATCCCATAGGAGCGACCAAAGACCTATTCAAATTTTCTTATTTTCAACCACGAATGCTAGGAGTATCCCTCACTTATACACCCCCCTAGGATCATACGATCATATCCACTACTAGCCCAAGCAGACTTTGACAGCAAACTTGTACCCAGTTCACCTCCCTTGCTATCGATCATTGGACTCAGGAGACCCTGAAATCTCTAGCTACATTGCCAAACTTTACCATCTCACTCACTAATTTTTAGCAAGCCATTATTATTTTGTATCGTGTCGCGGACTATTGAGTATTTTTATTATACCATGGTCCCTTATATACGTGTCACAAGAACATTACCACTGGTTTCTTTCTCTCTATATGTTATTTTTAGCATTTTTTTAGGAGATATGCTTGCACTCCCACATTGTAGTCACACTAACTGTACTCTTCTTCAGCCCCATTGACCTACTTTTGTGGCCATCAGTTGGACATTAATAAATTTACTTGATGGACAAATCTAATAGCATTTTGTTGGAAAATTTGTTGTTTCTTTACCAAATTCCAAGGATTGCAAAGCTTCTAGCATGAATGATAATTTCTTTAAGGTTAAAAGTTGAAACTCCTCTCGAGGCTAATCCTTGTTTACCTAAAAGTCGAATATTAAAAATTACCACAATAAAGAAGGATGTTATTCATGCCTATGTGATCAAACTTTGAAACTTGTACTTTTGATCAAAGAACGTGCTATGGCAAGCTACTTGGCATCACAAGTGGCTAGCGAGGTACACTAAAGCTTGCTTGGTTTCGCTGATTGAACCAATAGCATAAATACTCTCCCTATTGGATGTTTAAAAGCTTCCATTGTATAAGGAGCTAACTTCAAAGATAAATTACTTTCTATTTGGATGAGGAAGGCTTGTTTGAAAGAGTTTTAGTCAATAAACATGGCAAAGAAAATGACAACCATTTAACTTTTTTTGCGCATGATTTTCCTCTCAACATTAGGAACAACAACAACAAGGATATGTTATGATGATTATGAACCTAATTCGAGTATATTAGGGGTCTCGTGTATAAGTAAATAGTAGGTCAGAGTCGTGATGGGCCTAAATGAATAATGAGTGAAAACAAGTACATATAGAGGTTAAAACGGTCATTATTATATAGAGAGTCATGCGATCATTATATAAAAATGTATGGTTACTTGGGAATTATAATGCCTTGTCGTGTATAGCAACATAAAAATATCCTTGGAGATGTGCTCCATGACCACATTATGTATATTTCAGGTTTATAATGTTGTTTTGGAATATTTGGTTCTTAAGAGATGTATGAAAAAACCTGTGGATGGACTATTGAATGTAAGTTACTCTGAATATTGAGATCATCTACTTCAATGATACATCTCTTCTAATCAATGATCTTCAGATAATAACACTTCTAATATTTTACAAACTTCTAAAAGAGCCACAAATTAATTTCTGAAGCATTTAAACAATGTTGAAAAGTGTCTTGGAAAATGACTTAATGAGGCTAGAGTGTAAAAATTGCCTCAGATTTGGCAACAAATTGTTAAAAACTTTGCAGCAAAAATGCTTCAAAATGAGGGCTTTTCTTTTCCTTTTTGGCATTATATTTGATGCCCATGAGTTTCTCCATCTGCCTGCAAGTTGGTCCTACCAAGTTCCAAATAATCCATGATTTACTCACGGATCAGGATCTAGCATGCAAGTATTCACAGATTTGACACACTGCAGGTGAGGTTGACTTTTCAACAGAGTCTCAATCATGGGCCAAATAAGAACTCAACTTCACAATAGGGCCAAATAGAGCTTGACTTAGGAGTGCTCACAGAACTCAACAATTTTTTCAACCATGGTTTAAAACCAAAAGGCATATGGTTCAAAAAAAAGAAAAGCAAATTAAAAGGGTATATTCATGCATTCATAATAATTTTCTGTAGCCAGGGAAGTGGAATATGTCTTATCTGAGCTCTGCGGTCACACGCACCTTTTGCAATAACACTAGATCTTAATTCGTTAAGCAATGGCGTCCCACTAAGGGGGCCCTCCCCCTGCTCCCTTTGTAGCTAAAGATGAAGTAGCGGCTTTTGAATCTTTGATTGTAGTCATAACGAACCAACCAAAACCCAAGAGCGCGCAATCAAAATTTGTGAAGAGGGTCGATGCAATTCCCTTAGTCGCACTCCTCAATGGTGTGATCATAACAACCCTAGCTTTCTCACAGAGAGCCCTTGTCGACAAGTTTACCGGAATGTGGCCTTCCCCTCGCTCAATGGAATCCTTGATTGATTAATCATGGAGGTCAAAGATGAAAGGAGATATTCGGTTCTACCCCTGCAATAATGGATTCTTAGCTTTTCTTTTTCAATTTAAGGAGGATAGGGATGTAATTTTTTGGAACAACCCATATTTCTTTGGTTCTAGGGTTATGTATTTGAATCAGTGGTCTCCGAACCTCAATCCTGATGAAGATATCCCAACTGCAATCTCGATTTGGGTAAAACTCCCCTGTCTCCCTCTTTCTCTTTGGAGTGATGATTGCCTCGGGGCAATAGGGAACAGGGTTGGGAAGTATCTAGATCAAGTCGAACTGAAGGGGTCGCAGTTTGCGTGTGCTAAAATCTGTGTCGAAGTAGACCTGGAAAAAGGGTTGCCTTCTGAGATCAACTTAACCCTAGGGAGTTGGACTCACTGTCAAACCCTAGAGAAAATTGGCATGTTCAAAGGCGAGGGAACAACAAAGGTGGACCTAATGGGACCCATCAACAACAAGCGCAAAACACCAATGGAGCTTCATCTTCCAACTCTTTCAATGCCCTGCAGAATCACCAGAATAATAATCAAGATGCCATCCCACAAAATCAAGGTACCCAAAACACTGAAACAAATAAGGAAGTGCAGGAGGAAGGGGAAATTAATGAGGAAGAAGAAAATTTAGAAGAACAATCAAGTCCTTTAACAGAGCCAATCCCAGTTGCTCCCCAATCTTTTCAGCCAAGAATCGAATCTTCCTCTTCCAAATCTAGACATGTTGATGGTGATGCTCTCCCTACAGGATTCATAACCAGAAATATGGCACAAACCCTAGTTTGGGCTGACAAAGGTAGTAGGCACGAGACAGAAAGTAATAAAAAGTAACAAGGTCCTCTTGCAGAAGGTAGTTCGAGAAAGGGAAGCAGAAAATAATAAAAAGACGGGAAATCAACAAGTGCTTCCAGACTTTCTTAAATCAAAAGGTAGGCTCAGAAATTCCGAAAAAAATTGGAGACTCCTCTCAAATCCCTTTTCTTGATGATCATTTTTTCTTGGAATATAAGAGGTCTGGGTCTCACAATTAAAAGACAGGCGATTCGGGATTTAGTCAAACAAGAAAAACCTTGGATCCTCTTGTTGCAGGAAACAAAGATGGAAGAGAAAGAGGTATATAAGGTGGCGCATATGTTTTGGAAGGGTAGAGGTGGAGTTGTTCAAGATGCACGAGGTGCATCTAAAGGAATCGACACATTTTGGTCAAAACAACATTCTCAACTAATTGACAACATAAAATCACAATTTTGGATCACGACCATCATTGAAAGGAAAGATTCTAAAGAACAAATTCCTATCATCAATGTTTACGGACCTATGTTGTATAGGAAAAAAATTATTTCAGGAATTCGCTTAATTTTATCAAGGTTAGGGACGGATTTTCAAATTGCATTTTGGGTGGTGATTTGAATACAATTCTTAAGTCAAAGGAGAAACAAGGTGGATCCCTGGTCAAAGATCCTTTTTGCGAAAGAATGGAGGGTCTTATTAATGGTTGGGGTTTGGTGGATATCCCTTCAAAAATTGGGAAATTTACACGGACAAATAGAAAAACTAGTGAAAGATTCATTGCAGCTTGTCTTGACTCTTGACAGGTTCCTTTTACATAGTAGTTGGATTCTGAACAGCTTGGATTGCTCCACATCAATTTTGGCACAAGGTGAGTCGGATCACCGACCGGTCTCTTTATCTATTAAACAAATAGAAGACTTGGGTCTTGTCCCCTTTAGATATAATCTGACCCGATTGTCTAAAGGAGTAATCGATTTGATTAAGAATGCTTGGTTATCCCCAGTGACTAGATCTTCATTCTTCATTTAGGAATCCAAATTAAAAGTCGTGAAGCACGCGTTGAGACTCTAGCTCAAGACTAAGTACGTGCCTCCTGTACAAAAGCGTAAAGATCTAATATTGCATTTAGTTTAGCATCAAAACATGATGGAAGATAATCCAATAGAGTCTTGGCACCTTGAGAAAGAGCGAGATCTAACCAGGGAAATATATGAAAGAGACTTGGTGTCTCAAATCTGAAAGCTTATGGCTTCGAGCCAGTGATCGAAATACTTCCTCTTTCCATAATCAATCCAAAGTGTGGGAGCTCAGAAACAGAGTAAAGGAGATTATTCTAGAAAGCAAGCTGAGAATCTCCTCATTTGAGGAGATCGGGGTGGAAGCATTGAGGCTGACTTGAATCTAGTGCAGTGTTTCATTCAATGTGATCCTGCAGTAGTAATCGACTCTTCTAACAGAGCTTTGGTCAGAGAAATAAGTGAAGACCACAGTATTCAAAATCAGTTGATTCAAACCATAAACCGATCAAACCAGTCGATTCATTAGCACAGGCCACTGAACCAGTTGAAAAACCGAGTTATCTAAGCGGACCCCCCGATTTTTTGGTCTAACCAAAAATATCCGATGGTTTTCCCATAAACTAGCAAATTTCATCATAAAAAGGCCAATTTATTGCCAGACTGATCATGGACCCCACATAATGTGGTTTTGAGGGAAACTTAGGGTTGTTTCCCTCTAAAAACAGAGGCTCCAAGAAAAGCATGACTCCCCTCTCATTTGCCTCACACATCTCAACCCTAGCAACTTTCACAATCAATGGTAATGTTAAATTCTTAAAAAATGACATTTTTCTTTATCTTTCATTTTCATCCTTTTACTTAAATTTTAACATTACCATGAAATGGCTCAGGAGGTTTCAGAGTGGTTTCGACCTCATTGGATTTCATTTGGAGAAACTAGAATTTTAGATTTCACTCAAATTTTAGTAGACTTAATGGTTTTCAGGATTTCATGGTTTGGGGGTTTGCAATGTTTCCATTTCATTCTGTCATGCGTGAGGGTATGAGATTGGCATTTGATCAAAAGCATGAAGCCCTTTAAGTACTTTGATGTTCGTGGCATTGATTGTTGAACTTTGTTGATGTTGGTGGTATTGATTGTTGAACTCCTCTACCATGGCCTTATGAGATTGGCATTTGATAAAGAGCATGAAGCCCTTTAAGTACTTTGATGTTGGTGGCATTGATTGCTGAACTTTGATGTTGGTGGTATTGACTGTTATACTCTTCTACCATAGTCTTAACAAAAATGTACCCTTCACTCAAAGGAAAATAATTAGTTAGGAATGCTAAGTTTTTTCTACCACATTATAAGGTTGAGGAGATGAACCCTTCACTCAAACCAAAATCATTGGTTAGGTATGTTAAACTTTTTCAATTTCTATCATATTACAAGGTTGAGCTAGATGATGTTTATGTATCTCTTGTTGATGATCCCATTTCTAGTAGTGTTGAATCAATGATGAGTTTCATGAGTGATCATGTTGATCAATGATTTGTAGTTTTGATGTCTAGTTTTGTTGTAGTTTTGATGTCTATTTTCGCTAGTACTACTACCACTAGTACTGAGGTTGCGGAGGAGTCTTTGAACAGATTATTTATGTAGCTCATATTGATGATCCTGTGTCTAGTTGTGGTGACAAGTTTGATCATGAATAGGAGTGATCATGTTGATCATTGATCTGTATACTTGTATTAGGCCAGTGGCCCCACACCTTTTAGCATTGTTTTTGAACTCTAAAAGCCATTTAGAGACTCATTGATTATGTATTTTGTTGTTGATATGTATTGCACACAGTGCCATTTTGATATATTCACCTCTATGTGGTATATAGATGAGCAAACCTTGCATATTTTGTCTCTATTGGTTTGGAATCATGGTTTTAACTCTTAAAAATTGTTTTCCATTAAAAAATAATTATTTCATGTATTTTCTTAAAGACTGGTTCATTGAGATCTGACCAATCTCGGTTTGACCGATTGCGATTTGAAACCCAGTTTGATAGGTGGATCGGTCCGATCACCGGTTCCGGTTTTGAATACTATGGTGAAGATGAAGTGTTCGAAGCTATTTGGAGCTTGGATCTCGACAAGGCCCCTGGCACGAACAAAATCACCATCAACTTCTTCAGAGAGTTTCGGTTCCTGATCAAGAAGGACCTTCTTCGGATGATAAATTATTCCAAATCGAAAGAACAATTGGGAGGCGCTACTAATTCTCCCTTTTTAGCCCTCATCCCCAAAGATACAAATCCTATCAATTTTTCCAGAATTCATCCAATTTCTCTTTGCAATGTTGCTTATTAAATCCTTACAAAAATCATAGCATCTCGACTAAAGAAACTGTTCCCTGATTTCATCTCTAAGAATCAAGGCAAATTCATGCAGCATCGTCAAATTATTGATAATATAATTCTCGTCCAAGAGGCAATCCACTCTAGTAAGGAAGTAGGGGAAAGAGGAATGGTGATAAAATTAGATATGGCAAACACCTTTTGATCGTGTAAGGCACTCCTTTCTCTTCTTAATGCTAGAAAAATTGGGCTTCTCCAAAGATTTTATCAATTGGATTAAAACATGTATTAGCTCCCCCTGGATAGCTCCTTTGGTGAATGGTCAACCCACTCTCTTTTTCAAAGCATCGAGAGGTCTTCGTCAAGGGTGCCCTCTGTCTCCTCTTCTGTATATTATCATGGTTGAAAGTTTAGGTCGAAATAAGGAACAAGCTAAGCAGGATGGAAGGCTAATGGGATTAAGTATAGCTTGCAATGTCAAGGAAGTAAATCACTCGCAATTTGTCGATGATACTCTTTCGTTGGGAGGGGCTTCCCAGTTAATTGCAAGTTGATTTTAGAAAATTTTGGATAGTTTCTTCTATCTAGTGGATTGGTCAATAAAAGGAAATACCAAACCAATGGCTAGAATTGTGATGAGATAACATTGTCATTTCCCTGCAAGCTCAGAATGAAAAGCCTTCAAATATCTTGATATTCCTATTTCCTTAGGGGCAACCAATGTTGAAGATTGGGAAGAATTCATCCAAAAAATGAAGAAGCGCATTCAATCTTAGGGGTGCAATGATTAACAATGGCAAGTAAAGTGGTATTAATTAAGTTTGTCTTGACCTCTCTCTCGGTTTATTTGGGATCTGACCTATTAGCTCTAAAAGCCATTCTTCTTCAACTTAGCAAGCTAATGAGGAAATTCCTCTGGCAAGGTGGTAAGAACAATGATCATCGTTTCCATCTTATCAATTGGAAAAAGGTTTGATTACCTAAAGCTCTTGGAGGTCTTGCAATCAAAGGTCCAGCGTTAATGAATATTGCTTTGGGAGCTAGAATTGTCTAGAGGCTCTTCTCAAAATCCAAAGAATGGTGGAAGCACGCTTTTTTGAGAAAGTATTTCCACAAGAACAGAATTTTGAGGCCCGAGCAGGAAGTGTGGCGAGAACCTGCAAGAGACTCCAATCCCTCTTTCAAATTTCTAATTTGTCACTGATAAAATCAACTCCTCTTCAATCACCTTCACTGTTCTTCAAATCTTCAATCTTAACTGGTTTCAACATCTTACAGATCTTTGTTTTTCTATAGCTCTCTATTCTGCTACAGCTCTCTGTTGTCCTTCTACTCTCCAAAGTTCAAACAACACTCTTCATTCAATCTCTCCTTACAACACTCACACTCACTGTCACACTACTCAAATTTGTTTGACCATGTATTTATTGATTTCTTTCGTTCTCCTTTCCAACCTTTACAATGGTTTGGCACCCATGGTTTAAATCGACCCATGGTATTGTATCTTGACTATAGCATGTATTCTCCTCTCCCTTGTACAAAATTACAAAGAGCTTTATTCAAAATATTTATGATAGAACAGATTAGATGATTTTTTAAATATACAAAGATACTAAACACTTGCCAACAAAACTCTTCGTTCGAAGCATGAACTGATAAGACTTGCCTCTTTTAAAACATGCATCTTTGTTGTCTTGTTAATAGTTTCCACGAAACTCAATCAACTATGTTGCAACCTTATTGATATTTGGTGTTTCTATCTGTAACACCTCATTCCAAGGATTGTCGTGTTGAGATCTATGTTAGTGTCTATATGAAACCGGATTCATTCCTTAGCCCTCACGTGTCCCAAATCGGGCAAATCAGACATGATTCGATGGGACACGTGTCCTATGGATCATGTTCGAGTGCGTCCCATCAGAACGTGTCCCGCTTTTTTGACCTCCGCGCAACCATAAAAGGTCGCTTTGGGCCATTTTAACATCACAATAGTCATTTTCTCTTGTTGTGGGTGTGGCGAAGAGCAAAGGGCGTGGGAGCATTTTGGAGGTTACTCAAGCAACAAATAAGTGCATTTTGTCTTTATTTTTTTTTGCATTTTTATTACAACAGTTTGCATGTGCATTTTTTTTACAAATTTATGCGTTTTTTCTTTATTTTTTTACAATATTCATGGCTCAATCAAGGGCAACAGGGAAGGGGCAAAGGAAGGGGAAGAAAGCCCCCATTAGGGATGCCCCTCCTCTTCCAATTTCATCAAAGTCTGCAAGTGTTCCCTCTATTGGAAGAGGGGCTACAACAGCAATTTCAAATGTTTAGGGAAGATAGCAACTTCAAATGTTGAGGGAAGACAGCAACTTTAAATGTTGAGGGAAGACAACAGCCTCAAGATAACAAATATCCCTTGTGGAAATATGTCACAAGAGAGCAAGGGCCAGGCAGCAAGATGAAGGGAGGAGGCAATGTTGCTTGGAAATGCAACTATTGCAACAATCATTTCATGAGCACATATTACCTTGTGAAAGCTCAATTGTTGGCTTTACCAAGTTATGGAATTGCATCATGTACGCAAGTGTCTTTAGCTAAGAGGAAAGAAATGGAAAAAGAGGCCAACATTGGTATGGCAAAGGTGGTTGCAACATCTAAAAAAACAAGAATGATGATCCCCTTCCATTCTTGAGGAAAAGCAGCAACAAATTTCCATTCGAGAGTTCTGGTGGGGGACAAGTAGCAAAAACAAAGGCAATGGCACTTGGTCCAATGGGCAAGAACGGGAAGAGCTCGATCTCACCATTGCATTTTCTTTCTATCAAAACTTCATTTCCTTTAATGTTGCACACTCACCTTTATATATTAAGATGTGTCGAGCTCTAACTCAAAGGGCTCCATCAAGGTATGTGCCTCGTGGGTCAGAGAAGCTTAAAACCACATTGTTGACGAAGGCAAAAAAAGAGGTGGGCAAAATGCTTGAGCCTATTAAATCAACATGGCCAACATCTGGGGTTAGCATTGTTTCTAGTGGATGGATAGATCCAGCACGACACCCACTCGTCAACTTCATGGTGTCTTCCTTGAATGGTCTAGTTTTCTTGAAATCAGTGGACAATATTTGGGTGAGTTGTTTATTAAAGTTATTGAAGATGCAGGTGTTGATTCTTGTGTGCAAATCATTACAAATAATGCACCTGTTTGCAAGGATGTTGTCATGATTGTGGAAGCTAAATATCCACAAGTATTTTGGAGACATTGCATTGTCCATTCTTTGAATTTAGCACTTAAATCTATCACTTCTGATGTGCTTTGGATTGGAAGCATTATTGAGGATGCACGGCATATCTGAAACTTTGTACAAAATCATACAAATGCCCTCACTATCTACAAGGAGTACACCAATCCATCATTGTTGAAGGTTGTGGATACATGGTTTGCCTCTTCATTCATCATGTTGAAGAGGTTGAGGGAGGTCAAGACCGCTCTTGGAGCCATGGTTATTTCATAGTTCTGGTCTTTTTGGAGAAAGATAGATCAAGCAGCCTCAAAAAGAGTGAAGGACACAATGTTAGATGATGCTTGGTGGGAGAGAGTAGATCTACTTATTTAGGTCATGGACCCTATAATTTCTTTGCTTCGATTTGCAAATACAGAACAACCCATCCTAGGAGAGGTTTATGAGGGATGGGATTCCATGATTGAATCTGTGAGGGGCGTTATTTTACAGAGTGAGTGTCCTGAGTATGAGACATCATCAGAGGCATTCTTCACCACCATACAAGATATTATTGTCAGCATAAGGGACAAGAATTGCACACCTTTACATTGTTTGGCTCACCCATTGAACCCAAAATACTACATCCATGAGTGGTTGAATGGTGGACCTTCCCGCATACTCCCTCCTCACATGGATGGTGAAATTTCACAGGGGAGGAAAGATGCATTGAGGTGGATTTTTCCGGATAAAGCATCCCTTGATGAGGTGGAGGATGCCTCTACAGAGTTTTCCACTGGCATTTGAGGATATGATGTGATTAGAGACAGGGGGGCTAAGAAGCCCTATTCTCGGTGGGAAACTCATGGGGCAACAAGCCCTCCTCTACAACGGTTAGCCATGAGGCTCCTCTCTCAAGTGACTTCATCCTCTTGTTGCGAGAGGAATGAGTAGTCCAAGGCAAAGAGAATGGTGTATGTGCACACCAACCTTCGTCTTATTTACAGGCAAAGGGATGAGTAGTTGAAAGGAAAAACAAAGATGTGGGATGTCTTTCCTGATGATATGGGTTTGGACAGCGTTGTTGAGTTGGCATTGGCCAACTTAGATCTTAATGAACCAATGCTAGAGCTTGTCGCTTTTGATGATGGTGATACTGTAGAGGGGTCATACTCCACACCAGCAAGATGCAGAGATGACATTGGATGCAGAGGAGGAGGATGCAGTAGAGGAGAGCAGTGGTGACCATGATGATGAGTACAATGATGCTGATTTTGATGATGAGGATTGATGACTCATGAGCTACCTACTGCCTTGAGGCTTGTAGTTGTTTTGTATTTTCCATTTTTATTTGCCATTGGCATTGCTACGACCTATGTAACACATTTTGATTTTGATGACTTAATGAGAAAACTACAGTATCTTTTTTTCTCCTATTGGATCATTGATGAATATGTATTATGTCACAATTGTATTTGTATGCATAATGTTACTTTGTAAAACTTACATATAGATGAAGATCTATGTTTGAATCAATGAATTTGGATCATGAATGAGAATTTGTGTAAGAAATATCTATTTTTAAATATATATATATATATATAACGTGTCATGTTCCAAGGGGTCAACATGTTCATGTCAACGGTCGAATCCTTGTGTCCTTTGTGTCCCATGTCCCCGTGTCAAGTGACTTAGTCAGTGTCTATATGTACAAATTTTGGACTGTTATTTGTTGATGAATGGGCTCTTACTCTTCATGAAGCCCGGAGACTCTATTTTATAATGACTATGACGAATTCCTTGAAAGGCATCTTGCTACATGTAACTTTTTATCCTTTAATAGAAAGTTACGATTTTTTCTTCGGACAAACAAAAACAAAACAAAACAAAACAAAAAAAAAACACCTCATTCAAAGAACACCGTGAATAGTTACTTTTGTTGAAAAATGTAACTAGGTTCGTTCTTCATAATGACGTGTAATTATGATTTTATGTAATTGACGTAAAGAAGAAAATAAAATTATTTTTGTAATGCTTGAATCATGGGTTTCATGATCAAGGAATTTCATTTTTACAATTAAAACTACCATTGAGAGCTTTTAGGGTTGATCATCATGTCATAAAGTCTATTAAGTCAATGTCAAAGATTGAAGACCCATTTGGGCATGTAAGTCATTGTAAGAGAAAAATTTGTTAGCCCTCCAAAGACCTTGTCACAAGCTCCCCTTGAAGTCGGCCTAAGGGTAAATCTAGAAAGGCATGCCAGCCTTGTGTCACAAGGAAAAGTCGGATTATTCTTGATGGACAGACCACTGTATATAGCCCAGCTCAGCCTCACCTAGGAAAGAACTCAGTCAAGCATCCAAGACAAGAAATGGAGCACGAAATCACAAGAAGAGCAGCCTCATAACCAGTGAGAAGGAGGAGAATAAGAACAAAGATCTTTGGCACTGTTTTTGGGTTAATCTCCTCGCGCATGTGGTAGGAAGGTCTCCAATCCACCACCCTTGCTAGCCGAGATCACCAAGAGAAGTCTTCAAGTAAAGCGAAGGAGGAAAGCATACTAAACTCTCTCCATCATCTCACACGTGCAGAATTGCAGAGGTACAGATTGCAGATCTGTGGAAAGGGACCGAAATTTCAGACTAGCAGTGCAATAAGGCAGTTTGACTTGTGTTGACTTGGGCAAGTAGAAGAAGCAATGAAGAAGGGTCTTGTGACTTGGTCTTGGAGAGGTTGTTGTGTCAAGAGTCTTGGTCTTGGTTTTTGCCAATTGGAGTCTCTATAAGAAGAAGAACTCATTTTGGGTTTTCCTCAGGTTGGAGAGGTTTTGGCCATCGCTGATCGCCTACATTCTGTGTCTCTTGTCTCAATATTGTTTATGCTTTGGTAGCTGTTTGATGAAGAAGAACACTATAATAATCTAAACAAAAGAGAAGAATCTAATCTAAAAAAGTAAAAAGCATTCACAAGCAGTTATCATTAGAAGAGAAATCTTACAATCCTAATGCCCTAGATTTCTCAACAACTTTGTCCCTTAATAATCTCAAACTTGCTGTGCTTAGTCTGTGGTGTTGCAGGTGGCTTGACTGGCAGTAAGCCAGCTTGAAAAAGAGCACTAATGACATGTCTTTTCCAATAATAGCAAATATCACACAAGATGAGATTCTGGTTTGGGGTAAGGTGAACACTTAAGCCTTACTTCTCAATTAATTGTTGCAGTGCTTTTTTTATAGCACCTTTAATCCGGCCATCATCTACATGGACCCCTAAAACCAAATTGCCATCTCCCTGGGCATGCCAACCCAAGTAGCTCTTTAACTCCCATTGTGGGAGCTCCTTGAAAGGCTCAATTTTTTTTCATAGTACTGCTCAACAACAGACCGAAACTTCTCAATTCCCCACTCATGTATCAAGTATTTCATACGACTGTATTTTCTATCATCTCGCCTTCCATTATCTTGTTGTGTGGCAATAATAACTTTCACAGCATAGAGTATCTTCCTTGGGCACATAACCAAGAGGCTCTCCCAACCGTGGGAATGTGGTCTCGACTCTCAACACAGAGTTCTTCCCATAACTCCTCCTACATAAATATTAAAGCCTTCAGGCTCACCAATCTCATCCGAAACAACCACAAACCCCACATTATTGGTAAGGATGTCAACAGAGTTATCTGTGGGTACAGTAACAAAGACCTTGAACTTACTATGCAGGAATTGAGTCCCATAATTTTGCTCTGGTGAATCTTCAAAATTTGTTCCATAGGAGTTATCACTGCGGGCCTCTACAGCATCTGGTGTATCTGCTGACATTATTTTATCTCCATCTACCCATAAATCATAATAAGAACCTGACTAAGGGGAAAGAAGAGCAGCAACTTTTTCTGCAGTTTCCTGAGCAAAATAATAATCTTTTCTAGTCAAATATGATGCTGCAGGAGCTAGAACGTTTCCATTCAAGTTACCACATGCTCCAAGTGTGGATCCCATATTTCTGAAGATGGTACTCATAACTATCTTCGGATCCTTCTTAAGCATGCCATGAAGGTGAAATGTCTGCTTTGTGGTAAGTCAAAAAATTCCAATCCCAGCTCATCTGCAAGGTCTTCCATTGCCAAGTAGAGTTTATTTGGAACTTTCCCTGCCAGGTCACTCCTACAACAACTCTCCTGTATGCTGAAAACCGGTATTGACACAATTTCCTTAAGTCCCATGTCTACAGGTTTAATTGTATCTAAAAAACCTATCGCCCTTCATTTCTCTTTTCTCCTAAAAGATATCAAAACAATGCCCCAAAACGGAAATTCCTGCACATTCTTTACATTACAAACATGAATATCAACGCAAGAACTAACGGTACCCAGGCTCCTTCCAAGAATTTAATGCAAGAAGCTGAAAAGTAGAGGGCCTCAATATCCGAAGTAGAGGGTAAAGAAAAAAGCTAGCAAGGCACTTTTGTCCCAGCACAAAATAATTACTAGTGAAATGAAAAAAACAAATTTGATTGATAATTCTGAGAAGTGCCCCTTGGCCAAAATCCACTGCAGTGATCAGATCACAGCTCTAATCAATGACACCACTTTCTTTGACAACCCTTCCTCTGACATCAATGCCAAGTTGACCAACACATGTGCAACAACTGCTTAGTAAAACACGCAAAAAATCAGAAAAAAATTGTAAATTTTTAGTTAATCGTGCAATGTTTACTTTACAGAAAATTCACAAATTTTTCAGGCTGAAAAATTCAGCTGGCCAAAAAAATCATCATTTTTTGGCACATCATCGAAAAATCAGTGATGTTATCAACACTGCTCCTCACAGCTTAAATCTCAAGTACTGATGGAAATAGATCATCACCCAACAGTCAAAACATTTGTGTTCAAATGCTCCTGCTCCACTATTTCCTCTTCTGCACTGTGACTCTGTACCAATAACTAGACTGCATCTGGCATTATTTCAAACCTTATTATTTTCTCCCACAGTGTAATGACTCTATAGCCTATGACTAATGCTGCATATAATTTCAAAGAAAATGCATATAGTAGAGATGCTATGCCTTTAGAGTTTCAAAATTCAGCATATATATTCTTGCACAATCGAAATATAGAAGAAAAATCTGTATGACTCTGAATGAGCAGATTTTCACAGTTGAAAAGCATGTTGTTGACAAAGTCTTCCAGAAGAATTTTGTCAACTACATGATTTTCAATTGTGAAATCCTGCACATTCAGAATCATAGATTTTTTTCTACATTTTGATTCAAGAATATATATGCTAACTTTTGAAACTGACTTTTGTCATCTATATTAGTTTTGTAATGCTACAGAGAAACTCGGAGGATATAGCATAGTTCAGTGAATTCACATTTTGGGGATTCACCTATACCAAGACATTCTTATAAACTCAAAACAAACTTCACTGATGTAATTTTCATTGAACTAGAAAAAGTTCTAACAGAGATGATGTATATAAAGGTTTGAAAACTAATATGCATTTGAAGCTGAATTCTAATGGAATGATAAACATGCAAAGTTTAAAAAATAAAGCGAATTAAATAATAAACTTTGCCAAAGCTATCAAAATGTAATGTATCAGTCCTGAGTAGGTGTGAACAGTCAGTTTCAGAACCCCCATCTTGCTCTATAAGCAGTATGTTTTCAGTCCTGGTAGAGATGGCAGTTTACAGAGAAACCCTGGTTTTTTGGCTTGAAACTTGAGCACCACCCCTCTCCGTGATTATTTATAAATTAAAATAAATTCTCCAGCAAAAGAAAAATAGTAAACCTTACAGACTCAATGGCCATTATAGAACAAGTGCTAAGACATTTTTCTGTTATATATTACTCTAAAAGAAACAACTAGATTGAAAGACCAATAAATTATGAGATTACAGCATCCTAAGTAAGAAATATTCATGTAATACACCTTGTATATGCTTACACGAGATTGGTGATTGATAGCAGTAGTTAATTAAGAGGACAGGTATAAGACAAGAATTATGCCTGTTGGAGAATGCCTGACCCAGTGGTACTGTCCACAACTCCTTTCCATACAAAACAAAATCACCCTTCAAAAATTTATTTATTCAAACAAGACTTGGCCAACATGAATCTTGAACACAACTTTTCCTTTGGCATTTCCTTTGGGCACATAGTAACAGTGCATACAACCAAATAAACATGCACTTTCCTTTATTGATGAATAATGCAATTACTTAACTTAATGACTGAAATTGGCAGTGAGTCACTTCATGGCAAGGGCACAACTAGACTACGAGATGCTAAATTCCAACCATTGACAGATCTCCATGAACTACAACTCAAAGCTATATTTAAAGTACAAGAGGAACAAATCCACTAACAATTATCAACACTTACTACTCTTGCATAAATACTATGTGTGTATCTATCCGTG
>APFE031755945.1:330539-346562 GCA_000404065.3 Pinus taeda | reverse complement strand
CCTATATATATATAGATTGCATTAAATGTTTTTACAGGTTCCGACCGGGGTATCCACAGGAAGATCCTTGAAATGATAAAGTACTTCACTCTTTTTAGATGACAAAACCATCCTCATCTATTATAGACTTCGCAATTTAGGGTGGCAATTTGTTGCACAAAAATTGTCACTTGGACATTCTGCAATCAATGTGAGTCTATCACCACTCATACCTTCCTCCTTTGCAAGTCTTAAACCTCAGTTCTTCATATCAAGCCTTGGAAATAAGAGAGAGACCTTAAAAATCTCTAAAACTCTGGTTTCGCACTTTCTCATAGCATTACCTGTGGTACCGCACCTATTGGTCATGTCCCCTACGCACCTAACCGCTTTGTCTCTGTGTTATGGATGCGGACCCCTGTAAAAGTCAAAAAGGCACAAGTACATTCTTAAAAACTCACTTTGAGTTATTTCTGGAAGCTTCTAGAGGGAATCTCGAGGTGGCAAGTTCGCTCCTTAAGGGTTCATGCATCCCATACCTTAAGGAGCTAACCCCTTGATGTGAGGAGCTTATCCCTTTGAAGGAGGACTCAATCCCTTCAATGGTGGACCTGTAACCTCCTTCCTTTGCACTATAAAATGAAACATTGGGCTAGTTACTAAGAAGGTTGAAAGTTGAATATTTTTTAGGGTAAATGCTGCTGGAACTTAGTCTTCCTAATTGAACTTTTGAGAGGAGAGATTACATACCTTTTGATCTCATTTGGAAATTGAGCTTTTGAGAGGAGAGATTACATACCTTTTGATCTCATTTGGAAGAGAGTGAGGCTTGTCAGAGTAGAGGAGATCCCTGTTTGGACCCTAGGAAGAGCTTGTACATCATCAAGGCACCAAAGGTTGTAAAGTTCTTCTATTTCAAAGTTAATACAATCAAGTTTATTTTTCTCAATAAGCTGTGTTTTATGGTTTATTTCATGGATTCCTTGATCACCATGATGAACATGATTTATTATATTAGCTATGCAAGTGTTATTTGATGTGTGCTTGTTTGTGATTGCAGGTTCTTAAAAGGAAACTCTTTCAGAGCTATTGGAGCGTGGCTGCCACAAATTAGCGTTTGACTTAAGGTAGGGTCTAAAACACCTCTTTAGTTTTTGTTAATGAATCGCAATATGTTTAGAGAAAGGTAGATTTACTTGTCCTGCTTGTTGCTAGATATCTATTGATACTAGGGAGATTGGTCTTGTCCGCAAGAACGATTTATCTGGCCAACACTCTCTCTCTCTATATATATATATGTATATATACCTCTCATCTCTTGATAGATAATGAATATGTACTCTCTCTCTCTCTCTCTCTCTCTTTATATATATTATTATATATATATATAATATATATATATATATATATATATATATATAATCTTTAGTGTCATTTTTCATTGTTTCTATTGCATTTTTAAATGCTATATAAAGTATATAATTAAATTTGTTAGTCCAAAAAAATTTTTGTTGATTTTAGGGGAAATTGAAAAAAAAAAACAAATTGTACCTAGAAAATGGCCAAAATGTAAAATATGAGTGACTACTTCAAACATTTTAACCATTATAAAAAAAACAACAACAACTATTTCATATAATATATACATAATTTTTTTAATAACATTATATATGTATATGTGTGTGACATTAAATATTTACAATAACATGTACATTGAGGACATCTTATCTATGTAATGCATTGTCCACATTAAAATTGGTTTTTGTGTTTGTTTTTTTGTTATTAATATTTTTTTTAAGTAATGTCAATATTATTTAATCTTGCATATTATAGTATTTTTTGATAATTCACATTGGAATTTTTATATTGTAATCATTTTATAGACAAAATTATTGACTTTCAATTAGTTTTGAATTTTTTAAAAAGATCTTATAAAGTTTATTAAAGTTTTGAAAAAAAATAACCATTAAACTTAATATTTTGAAAATTAAAAATAATTTTTGAACTTTGAATTTTTATTATCTTATTGGTTGATATAAATAAAATGACTAATTTTTATGCGGTTATAAAGAGAAATTTTCATAAATAAAATTTATTTTAAAAATAAGAAATCAAAAAAATTATACATCCCACCCACTGTCATGATTGTACACACATCAAATCGTCCACGAGGTCTTGGATAGACGGTGATTAGGTGTTTTGTTAAGTAACTCTTTGATGTGAAGTCATCGGTTCAATTCTCAGCCCCAATCGGGGTGATATATTAGACATGATGAAGATGTAGTCCTATCAAGCTTATAAAATCAAAATTAGTACACACATCAAATCTCAATATTTATGAAAAATTCTAGGGAAATGTGTTTTTTACTTAATGTGTAACTTTTGAAAATAATTTACAAAATTTACACAAGTTTTTTTTTAATAATCACATTTTTATTTTACGATTTTTTTTTGCTTTAATATATATATATTTTATATTTTAAATGTGAAATATTTATATATAGATTCACCTTTATATATAATATTGGCATATATAATCTACTTTTATATAAGAAAACATCTACAATTATTATGTCGCTACTTAAATTAAAATTTCTTAATTATAATGGGGAAATTTTTAACAAAATCTTTTTGAAGCCTTACTACTACAACTTCAGAACTATTGCAACAACTACAAAAAAATCCAACAAACACATTTATGATATTCTATCACTTATTATATCAATATAGAGATATTTGAAAATGCAATATAAGTTCTTCCTCTAAACCCTTGTTGCATTTGAGTCCTTTCCTACATTAATACAACTTCTTTAAATTGATGATCAAACTTTTGAGTTGAATTATTATAATATATATATATATATATATATATATATACATTTATTGTTTATCTAATCTTATAAGTAACTTAAAAAATCTCCCTACCACTCTTCTCTTTTTTTTTTTTTTTTAAACTTCCTAAAACTTAACCATTCATTTACTAACAACATATTTCAAAATAATATAATGTATTGATAAGAAAAAACAATGTCGCCTCCATTATAAACCTTTATAGCTCTTTCGTATGCCCCTAGATCAACATGTCTTTTTATAATTAATTATATGTGATTTTGATATTATTATAGTGTTTTTCTTTCAAACATTTATACCTACTTTTTATAGCTAGCTTGATTTTATGGGCAACTTGTGTAAGAGACATATAAGGCCATGAAACATCAAGTTGTCAAATAATGCAAGATAAATACTTACAAGCATTTGTAGATGCATTAGTTATTTAAGAATACAGAGAGCAAACAAAACTCAATTGATGTCATTTGTTGTGGAAATTTTTGTTACAAATGATTTTAATGCAAAATAGAATTTTTATTGTTTTAACTAAACACTTTTGAATCTTAACTTTGTGAATCCAACTATAAAGATCTCTCTACTTAAAAACTTTAACAATTCTATTTGCTTGAATATTTTGAAAATTTGTTTTAATATTCTAAAGTAGAAACCTAAATTCAAAAGTTGAAGAAGATCTAAACCATTATAATGTTGCCTACAAAATGGAACCTTGCAAATTACAAGTTTTAATAATTAACAATAAATTTTGCTATCAATTACTTTATGCATAAGAAGTAGGTACTAAGCAACAACGTTGCATATTACACTTGTTTATTATTATGAATATTTTTAAATGTCACATACGAATTTTATATTAAGAATTGAATGAATTACATAATTTGTTTTTATTATTTTTATTACAAGTACTTTATATTTATATTTTATTTTTAACCATTTTTTTGACATTGAATATTTTATTATATACAACATTAAAATACATATATTTTTTAATTAACATAAATCTTTAAATAATTTTTTTAATTGTTGAATTTAATCGTGTGTTGAAATATGTTTGTAAAGTGTAATATTTAAATATTCTACTCATTTTTTTACTTCTAAATATTTTATTTTTAGTGAAATTGTCTTTCAGATTAATCACATCATTACTTCTTCTTCTTTTAAGTTGTTAGGAAATAATATTAAGTCATGTAGGTATCTAAATATTTTATTTATAACTAAGAGCGAGTAATCTTTTTACCACATTGGAATTTAATATTAGCGAGGTAGTGATTATTAATGTTTTATAATGATTTTAATTAAAACTAACTAAAGGTGCATATTATTTTTTTTATTATATTCAGACATTTTTTTTTTAGAAAAAAAAAATGCATTTTTATTTTAAGAGGAAAATGTTGAACACAGAAGGAATCACACATCACCCTCCTACTGAGTGTAAAATGAACCTCTCTACGCAAAAAACAAAATTACAATACAAATTGAATTGAATAGATTTATCATTTTTATTACTTATTATTTCTTTTCCTTAATTGGGTCCACATTATGTTTTATTATTATTAGAGCCTCTAAGCACAAATTTTTTTAATTATATAATATGATAATTCATAATAATAATAGATAATAAAAGTAATAATAATATAGCGGTACAAAATATTATAATAATAATAATAATAAAGAAAATATAATAAACAATGATACAAATAAATTTAACAAAACTTAGTATGTGTTTTACATTAAATCTGTGTTCCAAAGTTTCCCACAACCATTGCCTCAAGGAATTGCTAAAACAGAGCCTGTTATGCTCACGAGGAATGAATGTATGCACATTGTTGCTTCCCAATTTATGCTCGTAACAATTAGAGTGTCACTCTAACTTTCAAATCCACATTATGGATTCCATCACCTCGGATCAGAGCAATCGTCACAGAACGAACTCAAGGAATGCCTTCCACATATGCCATGGCCTCGATTTTGAAGGTAGGTCTAACTCCACTAGAACCATTAATTGAGGCACGCTTTCAAGAATTAAACCATAAAAAACCATAATATATTGATGAAGGTAGGATAAGATCATCTCAGATTTCATTAAGTGTGTCACGCGTGCTTGGAGCCATTGGCTAGAGAACGTCGCGTTGACTATCTCAAGGTTCGCAGTGGGAACCAACTTGCATAGTGGAAGATTAGACTTTTCCATAGTAATTCAAATGCACCAAGGGGATTAGGGAAGAGAGGTGGGATTGAGAAGGGGCGCACCAAAACAAGGGGATGAGAGAGGGGTTAGAGGGAATTGGGGATTATCTAAGGGAAGCGATAGGGGAGGGAGAAGAATAGGGTAAGAAAGATAGCGAGAATCTATCATGGGAAACATTAGGGAATGGGAAGTTTAACCCTCCATATCGAGCCAAAGAGGAGCTAGAATGGGGGTTTATTTATTAAGGATGTTAATGTTAAAAGGAATTTGAGAGTTAGAGGTTGAAATGATTTTGGTAGCTTTTCTTGGAATTCCTACTTCAACTAATAGGGATTGAATTCTTCTTTTTGCTTTGACTTCAATGGAAGCATTCAAACCAATCTTCTTAGGAATTTCCCTTGTGTTTTCTTTATAAATTCTAATCAATTTTTCTTCCTTGAGGGATATAAGGATGGTCTCTATCTTTAGTTTTTCTTTATAGACTATTTTCATATTAGGGTAAGCACAAACCCTCCAACCATGTCCCACTTGATGGGAGCTTGAGTATTTGAGGGGGATATTTTAGTAATATGGGTTTCCATGTACTTCCTTTTCCCCAACTAACATCTAATTCATTTGGAAGACATCTTAATCGATTTCACCCAAGATTTTGATAATCCTTCTATCAACATTAGGATATAACCTCTATTCCAAAGTTATAAAGGAACCTATTCCAACTCCCATGAGTTTCAAGAATTTCTCATTCCGCATATGCATTAGGACTCTTGGAAATTTAACTCAAGTAGGCTACATGTGCAATGTCCCTTTTTTAGGATTAAACCTTGGAATCCATTTATGGATGTCTAAAAATACAGGGCTCCATAACAATATTATGATTGGTAACTTATCTATGTTTTTCACTTATTAGAGTTTGAATGCAAATCAACCCCTAGATAAGATGTGATACTTGGGCATATATCCCATAACCCATAGCCAATGTTACACCAATAACCTTTTTATCCCTCCTTATTATACCATTTTTCTAATAGATTGCCTTATGTTTGTAATATTCATTGGGGTTGTGATGTCCTTTAATTGTACATCCTCTCCCACCATCAAGCTAGGTATCTATTTTGTGCTTCTCCACACATTTTCTCTTCTAGGAGTTTTTCCTCTACTTCGGCCTTGAATTGGGTTTGACATTGCAAGTTGTCTGTTAGTTGCATTGGCCAATTCCTTTAGAGACAAAGGACTTAATCCTATTATTGTGTTACCTTCAACTTCTCTTGTGGTGCATCTCTCACTGAGGTTAACCTCAAGTATATAGATGTATATTGGCTCTAAACTAGATGTTATGATACTACTAGCTCCATAAGTGAGCCCAGTAGTTTTGTAGGAGGGTTGACAATCAATGTTTGCATAAAGTAATTAAAATAACGCTACGGCTTGAACATTTCCATCGAGATGTGCAATACCTACTCACATTTTAGACATTTTCCCTTGAACTTAACTTGATCTTGCTCTAACTTTGGTGGATCCTTGACTCACGCTTCTCGCTAAAAGCATTAGAGCCCTTATAGGCCTCAATTAGTTCCTCCCTATATTACAAAGATACCTTTGGAGAGCCTCTTAACGATTACAAAGATACCTCCTCTCCCATTAACGGTTGCAAATTTTAAGGTTTTTAAAACTGATATGGTATTCATTGAAGTTAAAATTATATGATTAAATACACAATTGTTCATTAAATAATAACAACAAACCATTGGTGAATTTATAAATGTTTAATTATGTTGAAATTATAATTGGAAAAAACAAATACAAACAAAAAAAATCCACAAAACAAACTAAAGTGCTTTTAAGTTTTGGTGATTTTTAAGAGTGAAAAGAAGAATAATATCTTCAATCTCAAATAGAGATCATAATTTCGAGTTAATTTACGTCGAGATTCATCATGTTATTTGGGGGTTTGTGATGTAAAGTTTGCATTGCCAACTGGGTGGAAGTGATATTGGTGGATTGTGATGTAACAAGCCTAGGTTAAAAGTTCAAGTAATAAAGTTAATAAAGGAAAATAAGACCAAGGTCATGGGATACATATTCCAAGTTGAATATCAGGAAAAACATAGTGATGCAGATCACTAGTGATTAATTAATGGCTAAGGAAATTGGCAAAGGCAAAGTGGCATTTGTTGGCATTTATTTATGAAAATAAGAGAAAAGGAAGATGAAAAGCCACATAATCACATGTGAGGAAAATTTAAGGAAAATAGAGGCCTCAATGATAAAAAGGCTTCTAAGAATCAGTTCACAACCTTTTGTCTGTTTTAGCTTTGAGCTCTCTTCTATCCTCTCTCTCTCATACTCTTGCACACTTAGAGTTTCTTGGAGCAGTCTTGGAGCATTTTGGCATACTTTGGATTTGGAGAAAGAAGGCAAAGGGAAGTAGGAAAGCACAAGGGGACAACAGGATCAACAACTACAACTAGATTGTTTTATAAGTAGCAGGTTACATGTATGATCTCCTTGTTGATTTATGGATCCATGGTATATGCATGTAATTATTTGGTTATGATCTATCATTGGCATGGACAATTTCCTGGATTAACAATGGTTTTAGCCTTGCCTTGCCATTTCCTGGATAGCCATGGTGTTATGGGTTCTTCCAATTGACTATTTTCTAGTTGGTGCTCATAATTCCTTATGGATATGGGTTGGAACAAATGCTTTGGAGCCCCAAAACAACTTTGGTTGAGTTACTAGTCCTAGAGCTTAGGTTGGACAAACTCTCTGTAGCCCTTGGTGGGTTGAGTTACTAGTCCCAGAGTTAGGTTGGACAAATTCTTTGGAGCACTGGAAGGTTATGGGTTGAGTTACTAGTTCCTAGATCCTTGGACAACTAGGTAGAGACCGATATGGTTGGTGTTGGTGATGTCCAATTGTGAGGTGGAATCACTGGTTGAGGGTTGAGGTGGTTTAGCCTTTGGAAGCCTTGGTTTGTTTTTGTTTGGTTTATACAATGAGATACCACGTTCATGCTTGGAATATGGCACAAAGATGATTGGCTGAAAGAGAGATTTGGTTGAGTCCAATATATGGTCGGGTGGTACGTGGAAGTCCCTAACTTGGTTAGATTTTGCATATCTTAATAAGAGCTCTTTTCCTATTGTATTTTATGAGCACTTGTACTTGAGATTATGTGGCTTTGATGGTTGTTCTATCATGGTTTATATTTTGTTCATTTGTTGGTTATATGTTGATTATATGATGTATATTGTCTATGGATCTTGATATATTTTGATTATTTATTGAATGCATGAGCTAACAAATGTTATTGTAGCTATTATGAGGGAATTATACGTTCTTGATGATTCTCAGATAAGTTTCATACCTCTAGCTTCAAATATGCATTCATGGCCTATAGATTACGTGTTCACCATGTGTTTGGTGAAATTACTGTCATGGTTAGGCCTGGATAGGTCAAATCTTTGATTAAGTTTTGTAAGAATGGTTTTGTCTTGATGTCAATTATCATTCTAGAAAATGTCATTGAGTTATGGGCAACAATATGGAGGCTGACTTGGAATTTAGCTCAGAATCTGGGAACGCACCCTTTGAACTGAAGAAATTGGGTTGCAACCACATGGATGCAGTGTTGTGCATGCGGTTGGAGGCTCCCAACAACATGGAGGCCTTGATGTGGGTGCGATTGTGGGCTCAAGGCTGAGAAAAAGAGGTCTAGCTCAGGGTTTGGCCACTTGGGGTGGTTGTTTAGCCTTTGAGTGACCTATAGCCCCCATGGGATGTGTTGAGTTGTCAGTTTGTTGTCATTAGTCGGTGCCACTTCCTTAAGTGGATCTAGGAGGTCGGGTCAGGTCATAGTAGCTCTTCCTCTCATGTTTACCCCAATAGGACAGTGAAACTGGGTAAATGTGGGAAGGGTGGTTACAGATTGGTATCAGAGCTCTCAAGTTCAACACTTGGACTAGATGGGCAAAATGTGTTTGTCATGCATGCATGTATATTGTCTATGTGTTCATTATGCATGCATTGAGATAGTCATTGTTGTAGTAGTGTCGTCATGTAGAGGTTGATGATGTTGATGTTGAAAAAGGAATTTTGAGAAATACACATGCTACATAGATTGCTCAAAACAATTTGAATTATTCAATCACAAAGCCCAAATACATGCCACATAAATAGTGCTTTATGAGATCCAACAATTTATAAACTGAGAGATTATTGTTGAGAAAATATCTCAACAAAACAATCCACTCAAAATAACAATCCTACATATATATTAATTTAATGCTTACTTTGCATCATTACAAAGATGAATACAAAAAATGAAAAATTACAATTCACATGTCACATATGACTGATTGGTCTTCCTCAACACTTATCCCCACTATGAAGTCTCCCGGACAATGCTCTTTCACCACCATAATCTTTGAGCTTCCTATTCGACTCATTTAATACATAATCGCCTTTGATCAACGTTCACAAACTTGAAAGGTCAATAATATTGACACACATTATTCTGCCAAATTACATAGCTCGTTGTAACAGTCAGAAAAAAAGTAGCCAAGTAATGAATCGTCCTATGGACAAGCTCCCATCTGTCAAATGACATAGCTCGTTGAGTTTGATAGTTATCTAGGATAGTTGTATGGGTATTGAATGTGTTTAAAATTTGACCATACAACTTGACTTGTCTACCACACAAGGATCTCATAAAAAATAACCTGTAGCTAACGTTCTTGGATTTACACGACCCATCAACTTTATAACAAAAGGTGAGCATAACCATATTAGCAAAATTTTCTCGTGGCACCATATATAGCGAGAACCACTAATTTGAATATGTTATTATGTTATATGGAATTGGTTGTGTACTTCTTACAAATAGAATAAAAAAACAATGAAACAACCACCTCATGACTACAAGACCAATAACTACTATCCTTTAAGAATAAATGAATCTCCTCATCCATGTGGATGTGTTGTCAAATAATTTACAACTGAGTTACACAAGTCACACTTCAGGTATAAACAAATAAAAATGCCAGCAAACATGTTGCACCTTGAATGGATAGGAATTCACAACAACAGGTTAGAGAAACCTCCTCATGCCCGTTTGATTTCTGTGATAGTTAACGATAGCTATAAGCATGCCAACATAGTTTATAAAAGAGCAACATGATTTCCTATAGCGATCCTCTTGGCTGATTCGATTCCATTGACTGGAAGGGATACACTCTTCAATTTGGGATCTGGTGAAATAACATCACTTACCCATTCCATCAATTCTGGAAGGGTAGATTCATCAATTTGGTATCCTAGTGGAATAACATTTGTAGGCATTTTTGCATACTTCTAGAATGCATGTGTTAGCTAACACAAAGAAAAAATTATGCTTCATCCAATTCAAAGGGCAACCTAAGGAAAATCTCATCTTCGTTGATTTTTCTTGATGATATTTAATATGAATTCCTCTCCAATATCAGATGCTTGATGTTCCTTATGTAATAGACACCCTCCAATGAAGGCGATGATCACACGCTACAGCTACAAATGTGACAATCCCTCCCGAGTCCAATGAGTAAAGCAACCTTAGGTATCACAGACATTCTCTTTACTAGTGGCCCTTCTCACAATAACGCGCAACAAGACATACACCAAAAATAAATATCTAATTCAACACAACGGCAATGGAAAAAAACACTCTCACATGCTAATTGCCCTATGTACAAAAAATCAATTTAATCCTTCTTCCATCTTCATAGGCCTTGTTAGCCCTGAGGTGCAATGCTGACTTTTTGAAGATTAAAGGAAAGGCTCGGCTTGCTTCGCTGTTCTTAAAGGAGTCCCACATGGGCCATTATTCCCCTCCTTCTCTTACCCCGCTCACACTCTACCCGCCCCGTTTCTTGACTAAACCTTCTAATCCCGACGAAACTCCCCTTTGGCCTTAGCCCCAAGCGCAAAAGCCAAAATGCCCATAAAACCTTACTCATTCACCATACGCGCCTTCAGCATAGCTCCCGAGGGTGTCTCGTCATTTCACCGCGTCTACGTCGTTGATCTTTTACCATTGATCCAACAGCGCACATTCCTTCCGATAAAGGCAACCTGCCCGATCATTCCCCGCCGTCAGATCGCCTCCGCCAAATCTAATGGTCAACACCCATATCACACGGACAACAAGTGCGATAGGTACCCGCGCGATGAAGGTGGTTTTCCTCTCTCCTCCGCCACTATGTGTCATCCACTGAATGGCATCGCGCGAGTTCTGACACTTACCACTTACCGCCCGATGCCTGTCCGATAAAAACCATTACCACTCAAATCAAACCGCCCCACGTGTTATTGCCCACACATCTCCGCCGCCCGATAATCGTCCGATCTGTTCACCTGAAGATCTAACGGCCCAGACATGTCCCGCTCCCACCACGACTGCTAGCTTCCGCAAAGCGACCTCTGCCACACATCTCCATTGATCCGACGACCACAATTCACAACCACTCCCACCATTCATCTGCCCATGCACTACACACCCCACGTCTTGTCTGTTACCCAAAGGAGAAGATGGTTGACTCTGTCAGTCTGGTGACAGTTTGACCATGAAACTGAATTAAAGGAAGAGCATGGTCGAAGGATGAAAAGGACATCGCACGACTCATCAACCGAATTAAACATGCATGGAGCTCCATGACCACAATTAAGGCAACCATTTAGCAGGACAACACAACATCATAATGGATTAAATGTTTTCGTGATGAAATGAAATTGCATCCTGAAACGCGATCAGAGAGTTAATGCCAATCGGTGGTCAATTAAGACCCTCCATCCCTAAACGGCTAAGGGCCATTATAATGGCAGACTATAAATAGTCAGAAGAAAGATGTAATCAAGGTTGGCAATTGTGTTTTGGTTCAACCTCTGGAGACTGTAGATATTTTGTAACTTGCAGCGCCTCATATTCATTTTCAGCAATGCAAGCTTCTTTTGTTGTTAATTGCTCAATGCCCATTTCTCCTCTATTCTAAGCTTGTGCCTGAAGTGTTGTATCCATGATTTCTTCTATGTCTAATACTAGATAATTGTCATCTTATCTTTGCATTAGATAATTGAATGTATTAGTGAGTAGGTCATTCAGGTTTCTTTTATATCTAATGCAAGATAATTGTCATCTTATCTCTACATTGATATATGAGATTTGCAAGTTTCTTTACTAGTTGCAGCTGGCCATCATACATTCTGTATGCATCTGCTGGTGTGGTTAGTATTCTTCGTCTATTCACCTAATTCCCAAATTGTTGAGCATTGGTAGTCTAAAGCCTTGTAGTCTGAGGGTGTTCATGCATGTCTGGAGTGAAAACAGAGTAGAAGTGGTTATCTGGCTTGAACCAAACCATCACCCATCCCAATAAGTTCCTAGAACCATATTGAAGATTATATGTTACCAAGCATCTCCGAGCTACAACCTAGGAGAGTTTCCTGGAGCCCTAACAGGCCCTCCCTTGATTAAGTCAAGCCCATATAGGCTCTGATACCAAAAAGGAATTTTGAGAAATACACATGCTACATAGATTGCTTAAAACAATTCGAATTATTCAATCAGAAAGCCCAAATACATGCCACATAAATAATGCTTCATGAGATCCAACAATTTCTAAACCAAGAGATTATTGTTGAGAAAATATCTCAACAAGACAATCCACACAACAAACCAATCCTGCCTATATACTAATATAAGACTTATTCCAAGTGTTGAGATGATTGATATGTTGGTTTCATTATATATACATATGTTGTGCTAATCTAGATTGATTTTGAAGACAAGATAGCCTCCCCTGAACTTCACTGGGGTATGTTGAGTTAGCTTATATTTGGTTATCTGACATGGTATGTTTGTAGGAAGTAGAGGATCAAATATTACAAACAAAATGGTGGACTACAGTTCACATGATTCTCCCTACAGATCAGATGAACAACATAGTGATGAGTACTCGCTTGACATAGCAGATACATTAAAAAGTTTGAAAGCAGAGATCAGAAGTTGTAAGGCGGATAATGATAAGATCATTCAGTCATAAGAAAGACTTGCTAGGGCATAGGAAAAGCAAGCAGAGGTAATGCAATGATTCTTTAGAGTTTATCAGATTTGCAGAGACAAGGACTGCTTAGGATCAGTCATGGACAAGAGGAAAGGACTAATGGGGCATATGGCAACAGGTCTCAATCAGGTCTCAATCAGGTTACAGGTTTGACATGGGTGAAACAGTCAGAGATGGTAGGTTCTTGGACACACTTGACAGGAGGGGTAACGACCGTGGGTTCTATTCTAGTTTTGGTTCAGAGAGACAACATCTTGATTGCCATCACCATCCGCATAGAAGGAGTGAGAAGTAATACTTTCCATAGGAGTTCAAGAAAGCAAAACTTCCTACATTTGATGGAGAAATGAAGAAGTAACATAATGCATAAGCTTAGTTGCTTGGGATGAATAAGTTCTTATGGTTTCGTTATTATTTGGAGAATATGAAAGTCAGGATAACTGCTTTTAATCTTAAAGGAAAACCAAGCATTTGATGGGAAGATGTGATGAATGTCAGGGGTATTTGGGAAGAGGATTGACTTGGAGTGAGTATGAGAGACTTTTCAGGAAGAAGTATCTATCTGAAAGATACTATGATGATAGAGAAAAAGAGTTTTATTTGCTAAAGATGAGATCTATGACCAGTGAGGAGTATACTAGCAGATTCTTTGAGTTGTTGAGATATGTGCCTTATCTTAAGGAGGAGAAAGAAAAGATTCAAAGATTCATCACTGGGTTTCCGATATCATTCAAAGACAAGATTGAGTTTTATGAGTGTAGATCGTTGGAGGAAGCCATTAGAAAATTGAAACATTGTTATGAGCAATTGAAGTGCAAGACTGAGTCTAAGAAAGATTTGAATGGTAATGACAAGAATAAATGAAAGTGGGTTAAGAAGAGAGGGAAACCTTAGGATACATATGACAAGGAGAATGCAACACCGCACAATAAGTTTAATGCAACTGAGAAAAGACATGGATTTTAGTTTGAGGAGCAGAACAAGGGTGATGGCAGGAATTCATTGCAATGTTGGACTTGTGGCAAGGATTATTGTAGGAGAGGTTGTCTACAACATCAGGGTGGCAAACAACAGATATATATTGATCAAGAGGCACAAACAGTGGGGGATGTTGGACAAAGTATTCCTCGGATTTATGCAGCTTTCGATAATAGGCAGGCTGATCATCAAACATATATTATCGAGATGGAAGGTAAGCTTTGTCATCAAGTTGTTTATATTTTGATTGGTCTTGTATCTAGCTACAGTTGTATTAGTCCCGACCTGGAGGATAAGTGTGGTTTGAATAAAGAAGTACATGCAAAGTCTTGGTTGGTGTAGTTGGCTATAGGTACTAAAAAAAGAGTTCACCATTGGGTAAGATCTTGTGTATTTGAGTTGAACAGTATGTCTACATCAACGCATTTAAATGCGCTTCCATTGGGATCATACCATATGCTTTTAGGTATGGATTGGTTATACATTCATAGGACTAAGGTGGATTGCTATGATAAGGCTATTAAGTGCTTGGATGGCGATGGAGAGAAGAGAATCGTGGAGGGTAAGAAGAAGCCTACATCAGTGAGGATTGTTACAGCTATGCAAGCCAAGGAAAATATCAGGAAAGGACGTGTATTACTTGCAATTCATATTTCTAGTGACAAAGGGAAGGATATTGAGGATGTTGAAGTCTTGAAGAGGTATATGGTTTTACAATAGTTTTAGGATGTATTCCTAACAGGGATTTTACAGTTATTGCCTCATTGGGAAGTGGACTTTTCTATTGAGTTGATGTCAAGAGTAGCACTAGCATCGAAGGCACCTTACATGATGAGCACTCCAGAGTTAGTGGAATTAAGGTTGCAGTCGAAGAAAATGCTTGACAAGGGATACATTAGGCCAAGTGTATCACCTTGGGGTGCGTCAATGTTGTTTTTGAAGAAGAAGGATGGTACTCTCAAGTTATGCATCGATTATAGGCAATTGAAGGAGGTAATGATTAAGAACATGTACCCTTACCATAGATTGATGACTTGTTCAATTAGTTGAAAGGAGCAACAATGTTGTTGAATATTGACTTGAAATGATGATATCATCAGGTACGCATCAAAGAAGAGGACATTTACAAGACTGCTTTCTGGACCAAGTATGGACATTATGAGTTGGTTGTGGTTCCTTTTGGTTTGACTAATGCTCCAGCTATTTTCATGTGTTTGATGAATAGTGTGTTGTGTCCTTATCTGGGCAAGTTTGTGATTGTATTTATTGATGATATATTGATATATTTTAAGAATAACAATGTAAACTTTGAAACGGGAACTGATACTGTTACCCATTTCGTAAAGATAGCAAAAAATTGACCCGATTTTGAAAAGGGGCAATGCGGAATACACATAATTTTTTTAGAACATAGTTTTTGGTACTTTAAATAACCTTAAATAACCGATACGATTACTCGTTTCATAGAGGTAATAAAAACATGACCCGATTTTGAAAAGTGGTGATGCAGAATAGAATAATTATTTTTTGGAGCATATTTTTGACAATTTAAATATTATTGAATTGAGACTTCTGTGATCCATATCAATTTGTTGAGGAATCTTCGGTGAAAATCACATAGCAAAACTTTTGTCGACGCGTTTCGAACCAGCCAGTGAGATCTGCTTATTCAACTTGTCTTAACGATGAACCACACTGGCTAGTTCGAAACGCGTCGACAAAAGTTTTTCTATGTGATTTTCGCCGAAGATTCCTCAACAAATTTAAATATTCTCATGTATCAAATATAAATATTCATTTTTAAATGTTAGTGATTTTTATGCTGATTTTGAAACGTGTTGATGCAAAGCGTTATACATCATACCCTTTTTTTTTTTTTAAGTTATGATTACTTAAAGAATGTTTAAGTTGTTTTATTTTTATTTTTTTAAA
>APFE031755945.1:307635-329333 GCA_000404065.3 Pinus taeda | reverse complement strand
TCTAAATATGTTTTTTAACTATTTATTTGTTTATAATTTTTAAGTGTTTTTTAGTTTTTTAATTTAGTTTTTTTTGACATTTTTATGATTGATTTTTTTTTTTTTTAGTATATGCTTTGATTTATGTTTTGTTAATTTTTAAACTTTTTTTGTTTTGTGTTTTTCATTGTTTTAATTTTATTTTATGTCTTCATTATTTATTTGAAATTTTAATCTTTTGCAGGGTCATGATAAAATATTTTACGCTATTATTTCGAAATGTTGAAATATTACCCTTGAAAACATAAATAAATAAATAAATGTTATCCCAACGTTAACACTTTTTGTTTTGAGGGTGTTTTTGGAACAATTTTTGCATAAAAAATTGGTTTTTACTGCCATTTTTAAAATATGTTCAAAATTTACCCTAAAAAAAAAAAATTAAATAAAAAATTATTCCATAATCAACACTTCTTGTTTTTAGCACTGTTTTTGATGTTTTTAAGGGGATTTTTGGCTAGAGTTCTCGTTTTGAGTTTACAGTTCCCGTTTCAAAGTTTACATTGTTGAATGAGGAAGAGCATGCCGAACACTTAGTTGCAGTATTGAGATTGCTGACAGAGAATCGGTTGTATGCCAAGCTTAGTAAGTGCGGTTTCTTTTAAACAAAAGTTCATTACTTGAGGCATGTGGTTTCCAAGGAAGGTAAAGCAGTGGGCTTAGAAAAGATCAGAGCTATCATGGAGTGGGAAAATCTTAGGAATGTGGATGAAGTCAGATCATTCATGGGACTAGCAGGTTATTATAGGTGGTTTATTAAGAACTTCTCACATATTGCCTATCCTATTACATCATTGCATATGAAATGAAATAATTTTGAATGGACAAAGGAAAGTGCAACTAGTTTTGAGCAGTTGAAGTTGTTCCTTACAAATGCTCCAGTTCTAAAGATTGCAGATCTAGACAAAGAGTTTGTGGTATGTACAAATTCTTGCAAACAAGGACTTGGTGGAGTCTTGATGCAATAAGAACATGTAGTATGCTATGAGTTAAGGAAATTGAATGAGCGCGAGCAAAACTATGTGACACGTAATCTTGAGTTGACAACGATCATTCATGCGTTGAAGATGTGGAGACACTATCTTCTTGGTAGGAGGTTTGCGATGATGAGTGATCACAGTGAGTTGAGATACTTGTTTAACCAACCTAATCTAAATGTTAGGCAAGCTAGGTGGTTGGTTACGCTCAGTGAGTTTGACTTTGAGATTAGGTACATTAAGGGTAAATAGAATAGGGTTGCAAAACGCTCTTAGTAGAAGAGTACAAGTAAATTAAATTACAACCATGAGTTCATGTGGGACAAACTTACAAGAGTGGATTTTGCAAGCAGGACAACAGGATGACAGGTACCGACAACTTAATCACAAATTACAATAGCAGGGTAAAGATGAACATGATGTGGACTATCATCTCACGGCAGAGGGTTTGATCAGATTTAGGGACAGGATCTATGTGTCAAATAACAATGAGCTCAAGAAGATTATCTTAAGGGAATTTCATGTTAAGTCGTATTCAGGTCAACCGAGATATCAAAAGACATTAACAACAACTAACAAGTTCTACCATTGGCTAAATTTGAAGAAATATGTGGCAGAGTTTGTTGCGAGATATTAGGATTGTCAACAGGTAAAAGCAGAGGGTAACCATCCAAGTGGGTTATTATAGTTGATTCTGATTCTAGAGTGGAAATGGGAGGTCATTTCCATGGATTTCATCACAGGTTTGCTGAGGACATCTAAACAACATGTTTCCATCATGGTTGTGGTTGACAGGTAGACAAAGGTAACTCACTTCATTCTAGTGAAATCGAGGAATTCAACATGTGAGATAGCACATGTCTTCATTAGGGAGATAATGAGATTGTATAGTATTCATAGGAAGATTGTGTCAGATAGAGATGCCAAGTTAACTTCTAGGTTTTGGAAGGAGTTGTTTGCAGGTTTGTAGACAAAGTTGGCCTTTAGTACAACTTATCATTCACAGACAGATGGACAAACATAAAGGGTCAACATGATTCTATAGGACATGTTGAGAATGTATGTTATGCGCCAACATAGGAGGTGGGAGGAGTATCTTCCAATGGCAGAGTTTGCTTACAACAATGGGTATCGAGAATCTTTGAGGATGAGTTCATTTGAGGCACCATGTGGGTGGAGTTGTAATACTCCTATCAATTGGAATGATACAATGAACATGGTATTGATTGGACCAGACATGTTAGCTGAGATGGAACAAGAAATGTAGGTTACAAAGAGGAATTTGAAGGGAACACGGGATAAGAAAAAGAGATATGTAGATCAACACATGGTATTTAAGGAGTTCCAGGTTGGGGAACATGTGTACTTGTGCATCAAGCCCAAGAAGAGCTCCTTGAGGATTGGATCATATGCCAAGATGGCACCTCGATATTGCAGGCCTTTCAAGATCCTTGAGAGGATTGGACCGGTGGCCTATTGACTTGCATTGCCTCTAACAGTGAAAGTACATGATGTTTTCCATGTGTCATTGCTTGAGAAGTATGTGAAAGATGTTGATTATGTGATTGACTAGTCAGTATTGTAGGTGGAACCAGAAGGATAATTCCAGTCGGAACCTTAGTGCATTTTGCAACAAAAGATGATCATGCTCCAGAATTGAGCAATCCAGAAAGTTAAAGTGTAGTGGAAGCACTTTGGACCTGATGAAGCTACATGGGAGATGGCTAATCAAATGCAGGCTATGCATCCTTCATTATTTGTCGGTTTAGGCAAAGGAGTTTTAGTATATGTATATATTTATGTATGGTTGTTATTGTAAATATCGCAATGAGTTGTGTTATAAAGCTCCAATAAGCTGTATGATTGTCATGTTGTCATGTTTGTTATGTTGGTTTTGCTTTTCAACAGGATGTTCATTGTAAATACTGCATCGAGTTAAGTTATAAAGCTCCATGGGCAATATGTTTTGGTTTTCAACAGTCTTTTTGGTCATAGGTGTCATAGAACATTGAGGACAGTGTTCCCCTAAGGGAGAGGGCTCTGTAACAACCCTAGGTTAAAAGTTCACATAATAAAGTTAATAAAGGAAAAATAAGACCAAGGTCATAGGACACATATTTCAAGTTGAATGCCGGGTAAAACATAGTGATGGGGATCATTGGTGATTAATTAATGGCTAAGGAAATTTGCAAAGGCAAAGTGGCATTTATTAGCATTTGTTTATGAAAATAATGGAAAATAGGAGAAAAGGAAGGTGAAAGGTCACATAATTGCATGTGAGGAAAATTGAAGGAAAATAGAGGAAAATGAATAAAATATAGGCCTCAATGATAAAAAGGCTTATGAGGATCAATTCACAACCTTTTGCCAGTTTTAGCTTGGAGCTCTCTTCTATCATCTCTCTCTCATACTCTTGCACACTTAGAGTTTTCTTGGAGCATTTTGGCATACTTTGGATTTGGAGAAAGAAGGCAAAGGAAAGTAGAAAAGCACAAGGGGACAATGGGATCATCGACTACAAGTATATTACTTTGCAAGTACCAGGTTGCATGTATGATCTCCTTGTTGATTTATGGATGCATGGTATATGCATGTGATTATTTGGTTATGATCTCTCATTGGCATGGAAGATTGCCTAGATTAACAATGGTTTTAACCTTGTCTTTCCATTTCCTGGATAATTGTGATGTTGTGGGTTTTTCCATTTGATTGTTTTTTAGTTGGTGCTCATAATTCCTTATGGTTGCGGGTTGGAAGAAACACTTTGGAGCCCTGAAACAACTTAGGTTGAGTTACTAGTCCTAGAGCATAGGTTGGACAAACAATCTGGAGCCCTTGGTTGGTTGAGTTACTAGTCCCAGAGCTAGGTTGGACAAACACTATGGAGCCCTGGAAGGCTATGGGTTGAGTTACTAGTTAATGACAACTAGGTAGAGACCAATCTAGTTAGTGTTGGTGATCTCTGACCATGAGGTGGAATCACTGGTTGAGGGTTGAGGTGGTTTAGCCTCTGGAAGCATGGTTTGGTTTGGTTTATTCCATGAGATCCCACATTCATGTTTGGAATATGGCATGGGGGTGATTGGCTGAAAGAGGGATTTGGTTCAGCCCTATCTATGGTCAAGTGGTACGTGGCAGTCCCCGACTTAGTTAGCTTTTGCATATGTTAATAAGAGCTCTTTTCCTATTGTATTTTATGAGTACTTGTACTTTAGATTATGTGTCTTTTATGGTTGTTCTATCATGGTTTATATGTTGTTCATTTGCTGGTTATATTTTGATTATCTGATGTATATTGTCTATGGCTTTTGATATATTTTGATTAATTGATGAATGGTTAATGAATGCATGAGCTAACAAATGTTCTTGCAGCTATTATGAGAGGGCACTAGACCTTTTCAGTGATTCTTAGATAAGTTTCAGACCCCTAGGTTCATATATGCATTCATGACCTATAGATTACATTTTTGCCATGTGTTTATCGAAATGACTATCATGGTTAGGCATGGACAGGTCAAGCCTTTGATTAAGTTTTGTATGAATGACTTTATCTTGATGTCAATTTTCATTTTGGAAAGTCTCACTGAGTTATGGGCAGTGGTTTAGAGGCTGAGCTAGAATTTAGGTTCAGAATTCGGGACCACACCCTCTAAACTAGAGAAATTGGGTTGCAACCGTGAGGATGCAGTGTTGTGCATGCGGTTAGAGACTCCCAACCACATGGAGGCCTTGTTGTGGCTGCGGTTGTGGGCTCAGGGTTGAGAAAAATATGTCTAGCTCAAGGTTTGGCCACTTGGGGTGGTTGTTCAACCTCCGAGTGACCTGTAGTCCCTGTGGGATGTGTTGAGTTGTCAGTTTGTTGTCATTAATCGAACCCACTTCCTTAAGTGGATCTAGGAGGTTGGGTAAGGTCATAATAGCTCTTCATCTCATGTTTACCTCGGTAGGCCGGTGAAACTTGGTAAGTGTGGGAGGGGTGGTTACATGTGATGTGAAGTTTGCATTACTAATTGGGTGGAAGTGATAAAGAGCAATTGAGAGGAAAGTGTTTTCCATAGTGCAAAAAGGTGAATTAAGAAGCAAGGGACTAAGTACATAATTTCAAATAGATAAGTGAGGTTTTAGGCATACTACAACATAAAAGTGTGAGAAGGATAACACGATGTAAGTAATGAAAAGAAAATCATAAATCAAAGTGAGGACAAATTGGATCCAAGGCATGCTTTAATCTAGTTTAGAACACTTTCCATTGTTAATGCACTTTTCAGTACAAAAGATGGAGTGTATTGTTTGAAAAGTGCAATGTCAGTTGAAGAAAAGCCCTATTTGATTATAAAAAGTCCTCATTGTGCTTGTATACATAAATCCTTGATTTTAACTGAGTTACCTTTTATGTATGTCAATCAACATAGTAAATGTTTAACAAAAGGTTAATAATGATTGAATCTTTTTATTTGAGATCGAACAATTCAATTCAATTCCACAATACAAATTGGAGAACAACTTAAACAAATTCGAATAATCAATAGGTTATGGGTGCGAAGCATGACAAAAGTTACAAGCAAAGAATAAACCAGATACACATAACACAAGTTAGAATGCAATATGTTTTATTGTGTGCTAAGTGACAGAGAACAACATAAATAAAATACAACTAACTATTCCATGTTGTAGGATTCATATTGTAAATAATATGCATATGAATACATTGTCGTTACAATAATCTTATTCAATGAGTAACGGTGGTTAAATTTTGTAATTATTAACAAGGTGATTGCTTGTCTTATGGGCAAGTGCACATACTACTTTTGGTGCACATTTATTGGGATTCCGTAATGGTTAGGATGATAGTTGTCATTCTTGGTTATTCACATGCACGTGAAATTTTGACGTGGGTGACTAAAATGCTAGAGTGTGCATGTGGAGGGTGGATTGACATGTAAGCTCTCGAACATATCACACATAATGTTGTATTTGTCAAAGCTTGTAAAGGATTTGGGGCAACCCCCTTTTAGCTCTTGCAAGGAGTGTCACTACTTGATCTTATGAGAGGAAACATAGACTAAAGGTGGCATGATTGAAGGACACGAGCATGAGAGATACACATTTTAACATGTATGACATTGTGCACAAATACCATGACTGCATTGAAATCATGATTGGTAGTGGTTAACTACTTCCAAGATAAGGTCATGCATACGCCTTATTTGGTCATATGTTGGTCTATGTAACCTCAACATCATTTGGTCCTCTATCATATTATTTGGTCTTATGTTGATTATCCAATATTGAAATGACTTGGTCTTTTGTTTGTCTATCAAACATTAATCTTATTTGGTCTCATGTTAGTGTAGCTTATGCTAGTCATTTGATCATGAAAAGTTTTACTTAAACTTGGGCTAATATTATTTTGCTCATAAATAAATTAGAAGGAATGGTCATTACATAAATCAACCTTTGATGTGAGGCTAATCTTGATAAAAATTCTTGAATATGAATTGAAATCAATTCATAAAATTACATGTCTCTCTTTATATATAATGTAAGCAATAATATCTCTATATATAACATAAGTAATAATTGATGTATTGGTTATATAAGTAATAATTGATGTATTGATGGGAATTTATGTTAAAATGATTTTTTGAATTGGTAAAAGTTAAGTATTATCAAAATATTTATATTAATAGACACCCCCTTCTTTGAAATAAGGTGTAGAATCTTCCTACAACATCATTATTATTTGGGAAATATTTTTGTCATCTTCAGCACATTGATGACTCAAATTTAACCATTTAACTACTTTGCAGTAATAACTAATCTCGATGTTATAAGTGTTAGATTCTTCGATCAACGAATACCTTGACTATAAATTATCCGAGCTTGCAACAATCCGCAAGCATCAATTCATGGCTTTCCCTATAACTCAACTTCTATCATTGACCATGGGCTTGCACCAAACGACTACGATTCAACTTTTACTGTCGACACTAGTCTTGTGCTAAGCAACTGCTATTCAAATTTTGTTGTTGGGCTTGGGCTTGCTCAATGTTCTAAGTGCTAGATTCTTCGATCAACAACTACCATTGACCATAAATTATATAAGTTCGCAACAATCAACAAGCATCAATTCATGGCTTTTCCTCTAACTCAACTTATATCATTGACCATGGGCTTGAACCAAACAACTATGGCTCAACTTTTGTTATGAATTTTAGGCTTACACCAAACAACTACGATTCAACTTTTGTTGTCGACCTTGGACTTGCACAAACAATTGCTATTTAACTTTAGCTATTGACCTTAGGCTTACACTAAACAATTACAAGTATGGTTTTAGCTTTGAACAAATATCTCAATACCTATCAACATTCATGAACCACAAATTACATAATTATAATAATACTTTATTTGTTTTGTTAATAAAAAAAAACCTTAAATTTCATAATTTACCAATTAAACTATTCCGTAAACAAATAATTTTACTGATATGATTATTCAATAAAAAAACAATTTTCCTAGATTATATCTTAATTATTTTTTAACTTACACATTTTTACGCACATTAAGAAAAAAATAAATTAAATGATGAAAAAAAGAAAACCGCGTTAACTACAGCACGACATCTCACCATTAGACACTAGACAACAATAAAATTATAAAGCGAACTTTCGTGATAGATTCTCAACCAACCATCGAAGTATCATGAGAATCTTCATGGGCTTCCAACGTTGGTGGAGCGCGATTTAATGGAAGTTACACACAGAATAAAAGTCAACAGGCGTGGAGAAAACATACACTAAATCGGGAGTGGGGAGGGCGTGGCGCGTAGGTGCGAATGCGGCATTTGTCAGCATTGCCTTAGTGCACAACCAATGACATAAATTCATTGGGCATAGGGGTTTCAATTGTCGGAACGACAGTCATTTCAATTGTTCATGCTCTAATCATAGAAACCCATGAAGCAATTGATGCGATTTTCACTGTTCGAACGTGAACGAGGAGAAATTGGATTAGGCTGGATGTCGTTTTTTGGTACCCTTTCAAAGGCTTTTGCTTGAAGTAACAGAAACATCATTCTCTGAGCGGTTGGTAGCAGAGGTTACCATGATCACCGAACCTAGAACTTCGGGGAAATAAATTAAATTTGGAGTATGAATTGAGTTGACAAGATCGGGTTTTCACACGGAGCGAGAGATTTTTCTTATTTGTTTCTAGGGTTACGCCATGGCGTTTAACTGCAGGGTTTTGGTCCGTGGAGTCGTAGCCCTGTTATTGCTCTGTAATATTATTAATTGTCTGGAAATTACGAAGGTCGAAAATGGATCCGTTAAAATGGGGTCAGGTACGATGGTTTTGCCGCTCACGCTGTCGACGGCGAAGGGAAATGCATCGTCGCATCCGTTAATTAGGCGCTTGGCGAGTGGAAAACCCAAGCATCCCAGCGCTCGCATGAAGCTTTATGATGATCTACTTACCAATGGGTATGCTTGGTTATTGTTATGCATTTTTTCTTATTTGTAAGATTAAATTCAGAGGCAATCTTTTGACTTTCAGGGTTCTGGGTCGTTTTGCAATTTTCTTTGCATTCCCGATTGCGCGTGGCATTCCGCCATGATTTATATGACAAATCGCAAATCATAGTTATTTATTTTTATTGTTTTTGAAATTTACCTGAAATACACATCTCCCAGGGAAATCCACCCATCGGGCTCTTCTCCTTGTTTCCACAATGGCAAGGATGCACCAAACGCACCAAGGGTAAACTGGGGTTTTTAAGGTTTCAAGGCTGAATCATCAGTATACTCATAAAAAGTTCAAATATGTCACCGTGGCAATTGATTAGGGATGGGAAGGATAACACCCTTTTTCTCAACTACCTGAGGTAGATAATTGACAATTTGCAAAATGTTTTCACTTTTGACTTGGCCAGTTTAATTCTAACCATTTGTCATTCTTGCCTGATTAATTCTAGCTTTTTTCTCTATTTGCTGGGATAATTTAATATTTTTCTTTCTTTCTTCCACTTTCTGGTACAATTTGTTTTGTTTTTGGAGTTTTTCAAGAAATGCAGATGATTGCATTGCATAGAATGAACTTATTTTGTCGTAGGTGCCAGGTCTGATGCTGCGTTTATATAACGAATTACTTTCTGATTATGTTCTGATTTTTCTTTTTCGAGCACTGATTGGAAAGTGGCCTTTATTTTTATTATAAATCTAAATTGATTTCTCTATTTTTTAATTTCGCTATTTTGTTTTGTAATTGAGATTCACTTTCTCTGGCATTGGTCCGGAATAGTGACCAATGCCAGAATCAGATATATGTGGAACATAAGTTCTATCATTTGCTGTTTTTTTGGTTTGTTTGTTGGGTGGCTGCTTTGAAATGGTTGGAAAACAATGCTTTGCCACAGTTTTCTGGAAAAATAATCTCTATGTGAATATGGATGAGCTGTAATTAATATTTTTTTCAAGGAAAGAAATCAGCCTCCCTTATAGCCTGAGTGCTAAAGTGAGGTTTGCTGGTATCAGATTAGCCCATAGGTATACTTACTTAAGAGTTCACAAGGCTGGATGCCATTATAACAATATTCAAAGGCATGAAGCCATTACAAGAATATTTATCAAGGCATTATGGCTCATCACGTCACTAGCGGGGATTGGTGAGGAAGATAACTGCCATTCCTTCCAACCACCCAAGATAACTTCAATTGACATGAAGGGTAACTATTCTATCAAAAACACTTGGGAATTCATTCCTTTAAGACTTGTACCATTTGGGTCGAGCAGGGCTCTGCGATAAAGGCATCTCAGTAAACAATTCATTACTCAGTCCACTTGTGCGATATTCATACTTAGTGCCTTTATATTGCTGAATGCTCGTGTTTTGATTTTTTTTGGTAATTTAGAGTTCTTTGGATTTCAAATTCCAGCCATTCCTTACATTTTCTTCCAACTTGCAGTGCAAAAGTTTTAAGATTTTTACACTTTTAAAATGGTTATGGTATTTAAGCCTTTTTACTTGTTATTTTTTTAACGACAAATTTTGCTGTACTTAATGCAGCTACTATACTACAAGGCTCTGGATTGGAAAGCCGCCACAAGAATTTGCTCTAATTGTGGATTCGGGCAGCACTGTTACATATGTTCCCTGTTCAACCTGTACACGATGTGGCAATCACCAGGCAAGTATACGTTGGGTCCACATCAAGGGAGTTTAAAAGTCAGACTGTCTACAGGTTAAAACTCCTTGTTTGATGAAAATTCTGACTGGATTCCGTAAATAATAAACAAACTGAATTCTGCTTGTCTAATTCTATCAATCATTGTTGCTTACCAGAGTGTAGAGAGAAGTTTGTTACTTGAGAAACAAATCAATGTATATCTCTATCTAGAACATAGTAGCTTTCCATGGACTTTCACTTGTTTAGTGCAGTGTTAGGTTGTTATGTCATAAAGAAGGCATGGCTGGTCTGAGCATATGTTCAGATTTATCCTTGATGTCTCAATTAACTGAATCCTTTCTGAGCTACAGACTACGAGGAGGAAGTAACTTTTACGGTTGGGTTACAAGAATAAGCAAGAAGCAAGCTTTTATTATCATAATGAGGTTTAGTGTCAATGGGATCTTGACTGCTTGCAGTCTTCGAGTTCATTCCGTCAATGATTTATTGTTTGGCAGTTTACGCCCATTCCTTGGCACTGGCTTTTGTTCAGTTCCTCTAAACTCTTTGATATCTTCGGCCGTCCCAAAAGCTGGGAGCAAGGTGTAACCAGTAAGGATTAAATCCCAATTATCCGGATTTGATGAAAGGAAATGCTGAAAACTAGTGCTGTAAGAAGAAATTCAGGAGTAAAAATTAAATTCCAGATGACCTTTTCAAGCACATTGCAGCCAAGCACTTCGAGTTTGCCAAGTAGGTTACATACTGTGTTGGGTTAAGTTTCTGTTTTAAATGGAGGGCGACATGCGTATTATTCCAATGCAAGCCACTGTTATGCAGCATATACTTATTATTTTTGTGTTGTAGCCATTTGTATGAATGGGTTATGATAGAGAAGTTGCTCGAGATTCATTTAATATTTTAATCCATTCAGAAGAGAGTATGTACCATTTCACTCAGTTGTTTTATATATATATATATATATATTATATATAATGAGAAAATCAGAGAAAAAGTTAAATTCCAGATGACCTTTTCATGCACATGCAGCGAAGCACTAAGAGCTTGTCAAGTAGGTTACATACTGTGTTATGTTAAGATTCTGTTTTAAATGGAGGGTGACATGCGTATTATTCTAATGCAAGCCACTGTTATGCAGCATATACTTATTATTTGTGTTGTAGCCATTTGTATGAAGTGGATTATGATAGAGAAGTTGCTGGAGACTCATTTAATATTTCAATCCATTCAGAAGAGAATATGTACCATTTCACTCAGTTGTTTTACTGTGTTGTGTTAAGATTCTATTTTAAATGGAGGGTGACATGCGTATTATTCTAATGCAAGCCACTGTTATGCAGCATATACTTATTATTTTTGTGTTGTAGCCATTTCTCTGAAGTGGATTATGATAGAGAAGTTGCTGGAGACTGATTTAATATTTTAATCCATTCAGAAGAGAATATGTACCATTTCACTCAGTTATATATATATCCGAGAAAAATCGTTTGTGCACTTTTCCTTATTTTGAGGATGGTATTCAGGGTAATTCTTTTTCTGCAAAAGCTTAAAGCTTTGTCAACAATCTCAGGATGAGCAAGATATTCAAAAAACAGTTCACGAAGAGCATCATATCACAACATGAGATGATTTGAACCTGGATGAAGAAGAAAATAATTTTTCTTCACAGCTGCTCAAATTAAACCCACTTAACATGTTTTCATTATGCTATTCGCTACTATTATAGTTAGTTCTTTTACCATTTTATTGCCAAATTCCTTTTCATTCACATTCTTTTGCTTCATTTCATTAATCCCATAAATAACGTATAGCCTCTCTTTTTTAGGTTTCTGCTGATCCAAGGGTTCTCTTTATGGATGAAATGGTTTTTCTTATTTTACAAACGACATGTGCATGGGATTTGTGCTAATCATGTAGGAACCAATTTGGGTTGCTATGCAGTTTTATATTTAGTATTTACATACAATGATTCATAGTTTGTACATTTGTAGAGGTTGCAAATACTCGTCTCTCTTGTGAGTTTGTATGCTTTCTGATTCCATGTGTTCATTGTGTAGAGTGTGTTTCCTTTGCTTCCATGTGTTCATTGCTTTCAACATTTCAGCTGTGATCGCACATCATTCTTTAACAGATTTCTGTGAGTGAAATTATGATGTGTTTGGATTGCGTTACTCACGCTCTTTTGGTTCTCTTTAGGATCCAAGATTTCAACCAGATTTGTCAAGCACCTACCAGCCTGTAAAATGTGGTTTAGATTGTGGTCTTTGTGACATAGACAAAAATCAATGTAAATATGAGAGACAATATGCAGAGATGAGCAGCAGCAGCGGTGTACTTGGAGAGGATATGGTGTCTTTTGGTGTTGATAGTGCACTTCCGCCACAACGTGCAGTGTTTGGGTGTGAAAATTCAGAAACTGGTGACCTCTATCATCAACATGCAGATGGAATTATGGGGCTTGGCCGTGGTCAGCTTAGCATCATGGATCAACTTGTTCAGCATGGTGTGATAAGCGATTCGTTCTCTTTATGTTATGGTGGGATGGATGTAGGTGGAGGGGCCATGGTTTTGGGTGCAATTCCTCCTCCTCCAGACATGGTGTTCTCCACATCAAATCCAAATCGCAGGTATGGAGTGTTTTTCTTTTGCCGTGGAAAACTATATTGCAACTTTAATTCATCTCAATTAAATATTCTGTATATGATACATCTGACGCATATTCTGTTAGTGTGGGGATGGAAACAGTCCATACTACAATATACATCTGAAAGGAATAAGTGTCGCTGGTAATGCACTGCCCTTGGATCCTCAAGTATTCAACAATAGATATGGTACTGTCTTGGATAGTGGAACGACATATGCTTACCTACCAGAAGCAGCATTTGTAGCCTTCAGAGATGCTGTAAGTGGATTGATCTTTTAATGTTTCTGTAAACTGCTCAATGGCCAAGTATTAATGACATTATGAATGATGTTACAGGATAGTAATCATTGAACATTGTTATATTAGCAATTTATACTTAAAAAAGGTTTTTCCTGTTTATCATAACTTACAACAACTTCTAGTATTATTACTAGATGAACCACACTGGTTGGTTCGAAACGCGTCGACGATATTACTCCTATGCGATTTTTTCCGAAAGAATTTGTTATTATTAATATGGATCACAGAAGTCAAAACTCAGAAACTTCTAGTATTTTAAAACATAAGTTGAATGCCCTTAGGCAAGACCAATTAGCAAAATGCATAAGATATGGTCACATTGAATTTTTCTTTGTTTGATTTAAATGTAATTGAGAACATTTCAAGCTTTTCAAATATTAAATTGACGAAAACTTACCAAATTTCCCTTAGCTTAATTCAAAATGATATCAATTTAATTGATCGGTATCCTGCTGTTATTAACCTTGAATACATGTTTTTAATCTTATTTTAGCCTAGCACTAATAATGTCAACTCTAAGCGATATCAGATTTGTCATACCAAATTTGGTCCCTCAACCAGAAATTCAGATGAAGCTGTTGAATTTGACCCAGCCTGAATCACAGTGGACGTTCTTTCTCTGGTGGGAAGCTAGCAGTCCATCGTCCTTTACTGGGGGTCCATGGCAGTCTAGTGGCAATTGACCATGAGACCAATCCCCTCCACCCCCTTCTCCCACCAAAAGAAATCCCAAATAAAAAAAAATAAAAAAATAACGAAAACAGTGAGCAATAAACGTTCCCCAAATTTATATTCTGCTCTCTACTGGCAGGAGCAATTTTAATTGATCAGCCTTGGGAGACATTTTATTCTTTCCTGAATCAATGATGGACATCAAGGTTCCCTTTTTTGTTTTGGCAGAAAATAAGGTTCCCTTTTCCTTTACAATCATAGGCATCCTTATCGATCAATCTTCTAATCAAAATCTCCTTTATAGGCTGGGGAGTAGATTCCTGCTTTTCTCTGCCCGTATATTTTGGCTTTCCAAATTTACAATATTGGGGCTTAAAGTCCCCATGGTAGTCTATTACCTGAGCAGTGAGACACTCAAAACGACTTAGCCCCAATGCTTTCCCTTAATCATAGACTTTCGTAATTTATTGGACCCCAAGTAATATTAGACAATTCTACAAAAAATGGACTTATATATAGCTGTGCGATGACAGTTGCAAAAGCAAAACTGACTTGAGAGGAAGGTTGCCACCTATGGCAGTGGCACACCCATGACTCAAGCTTCCCTGCCACCTTGTTCATTGACGACACCTGCTTGTGCCATCTTCAGGATGAGGAATGGAATACCTCATCATCTTTCTCACATGCAATATGTCAGTTTATCTCATGGCCAGTTCATTAATCTTCTCTTCATCTTGTACATCTTCCACCCCTTTGTTCCATACCTCCTTGCAATATGTCTATGAATTCTACATGGTCCTCAAAAAATTTACTAGTTTTTATAACTCACTCTCCTAATTGAACATCGAAGGATGTCAGTGGCTGCAGCATATATATGATCTCTTTCATCTAAAATTTACATGGTGCAAAGTTGCAAACCTTTATTTCTCCTTCCAAGGCAAACACATTCTTTTTGGCTCTCGTCAAGCTGGGGTCCTATATGTCTATGATAATTTTTGGCTATCCAATTGGTTTCTTTCCTTTTGTTGTTATTTAGAGGCTTCTTTAGTAGCATAACCAAGGCAAACACATTCTTTTTGGCTCTCGTCAAGCTGGGGTCCTATATGTCTATGATAATTTTTGGCTATCCAATTGGTTTCTTTCCTTTTGTTGTTATTTAGAGGCTTCTTTAGTAGCACTTATGCTGGACTTTTTTCCACTTTTACTAGCATTTCTTCTCAATTTCTGTTTATAATAAGGTTACATTCTTCCTTCTATTTCCTCAACACTAGATATTTGCCCAGAGACTTGCAACAACTCAAAGTTTCTCTAAACCACAAATTTTGGACTTAAACTATGACATAAAATAGATCCATTCCTGGCCATCTCTGATAATCATTATTTGACAAGATCTGTGCAATTATTTCCATTCAATTAAAGTTCTAGAAATGTGGTGACAATATTGGGGCATTCATACCAATGTTAATGCACTAGATCTCATGAATAACTTTATTTAAGTAGCATCATTGCCTGTTTTGCCACCTTCATGTCACTCAAACTGTAATGTCCTCTTCAAATAAAATTGCCCAAGGCAGGATCTAGTAGCCTATTTAACTCCCATAGGCTATAGTCATTTAAAAGGGGGAAACTATTATTTAATGTTACTTAGGTAATATTAGATAATGGTTGTTAATTTGGGGCAAATTGTGGAAAATTTGTAATAAAAGTCAAATTTGGAGCAAATGCAGGGAAAATTGCAATAAAAGTCAAATTTGGGGCAAATGGAGGGAAACCTAAGTCACTTGACACGGGGACACGAGGATTCGAGTGTCCGGCAGAGGGACATTGACCCCCTCGGAACATGACATGTTATATATATATATATATATTAAAATTTAGACATTTCTTACACAAATTCTCATTCATGATACAAATTCATTGATTCAAACGTAGATCTTCATCTAGATGTAAGTTTACAAAGTAACATCATGCATACAAATACAATTGTGACAGATTCATCAATGATCCAGTAGGAGGAAGACAAAAATTGTAGTTTTCTCATTCAGTCATCAAAATCAAATGTGTTACATAGGTAGTAGCAATGCCAATGGCAAATAGAAATAGGCTAATAGCAAATACAAAACAACTACAAGTACAAGGCAGTAGGTAGCTCATGAGTCATCAATCATGATCATCAAAATCAACATCACTGTCATGGTCACGATTGCTCTCCTCTGCTGCATCCTCCTCCTTTGTATCCAATGTCATCTCTGCATCTGCTAGTGTGGAGGATGGCCCCTCAGCAATATCAGCATCATCAAAAATGACAGGCTCTAGCACTGGCTCATTAAGATCCAAGTTGGCCAATGCCAACTCAACACTATTGTCCAAACCCATATCATCAGCAAAGACATCCCATATTTTTGTCTTTCCCTTCAACCACTCATCCCTCTGTCTGTAAATAAGACGAATCACCTCCAAAATGCTCCCAAACCCTTTGCTATTTGCTCCCACACACCTACAACACGAGAGACACAGAAAAGTGAGGGAGAAATGACCCAAAACCGACCTTTATGGGACATCAAATCAAGTGACACGTGTCCCAGAATTGGGACACGATTGACTCGTTCCCCGGACACGATTGAGACACGATGGACTCGTTCCCCGGATACAATCGAGACACGATCGAAGGACACGTGTACCACTGAATCGTGTTTGATTCGACCGATTTGGGACACATAGCGGCTTTAAGACGAATCCAGTTTCTTAGAGGGAAACTTGTTAACCACTCAAAATTGAAATTAGGAGGGAAAAACACCAAAGAGAATCTATAAAAAGGAGAGAGGACATTCATTATGATCATCATGCTTTTGTTATCTTTTTGATTTTGGGTTAAAGCTTGTGGAGGATTTTAAGACCCCATTTTTCTGGTTGGTTTCGGTGGTGCAAGATTCCACCCTAGTCAATCCCCCCTTATCCTTCTTACTAGAGGACCAAATTTATCTTTTTGAGGCTAGTGCGATTGGAATCTTATGTTCGTGGCAACAAGGGTTGGAGTTAAATTTGTTTGAGGCAACGAATCACTTTTCTGAAGCAAAATCTTAAGTTTGTGGCAACGAGGGTTAGAGATAAATCCATCTGAGGCAACAAATCGCTTTTTTTAAGGCAAAATCTTAAGTCTGTGGCAGCGAGGGTTGGAGTCAAATCTGTTTGAGGCAGCATATCACTTTCTTGAGGCAGCCAAAGGGTTGGGCTCATCACTCAAGTACAATGAGGGTTGGAAAGAGAAGGCAAACTGGGCAATGGTTTGTCAAGGGTGACAAAAGTGTTGAGGTTCACCTTGCAAAGGTAGCGAAGGCTAGCAGTGGGCAATGGCTAAGTTCCCTGTGGTAGCAAAGGAGAGCGAGGTAGCGTAAGGTTGGGTTTATTCCCCTCTAACAACATAAGGCTGAATCAAGAACGTGGATGCCCTAAAGGGGACCATGCTCAACACTTAGAAGGTGCGGCTTAGGTAACGAAGGACATCATAGAGGTATGGGAGTAGTGCAACCCAACAACCAATTTGGGCAATCTTGGTTGATTGAGGTTAGGATATAGTTGGTGTGACCAGCCTTTGAGTGACATAACCTTGGATAATGTTAGCTTGTAAAATTAAACTAGTTGGAGTCCTTATGAACTTGATATTCCAATGAGGCCGTTCCAGTTGACATGCATGACACTTTCTATTTTTAGTAGGTTTTGCTCGGGGACTCACATGTCAGAGATAATGATATATTTAGAATCCTTGCAAGATTCTAAGCCCGATGAGCTACTTATGTGTCATGCGAACACTTTCTCTTTTTGGTAGTGCTTGCATGTCAATTATGATCATGATTTCAGATTCCTTATTGAAAGATGAATCCAATGAGTATACTCATGTGATTTCAAGTACTTTCTATTTTCAGTAATGTCGCATGTCAAGGCTGATCACACATCTAGGTTCCCTATTGCGTTTTGAATCCAACAATGTTGCTTTCATCCAAATTCGATAACTTTTTATTTTTAGCAATCAAAGCTTGGCAACAATGATTACATATTCAGACTCCTCACTGAGTTTTGAGTTTGATGGTGGTGGTTTTGTTCAATTCTAAGAACTTTCTACTTTTAGTAGTCTCGACGTGGCAATGGTGATATGTTAAAATTGGCAAGTAGGGCCAAACTCCATGTGGATCACTTTATTTATGGCTTCTGATATTTTTCCTAGTTTCCTTTCATCGAGAGGTGTAGGATTGATCTAAAGATCATCTGAATCTGATAAGTATTTATGAAGATATGAATTTATTTTGATTATGGACAAATTGTCAAAGTCGGCCAGCAAACTTATGTAGGTTCAGAAGCCCAACATCATGTCTATTCAAATTTCAACCTCAACGTTTGCATATAAATACAAGGAGCATTCTCCTTATTTGGACAATTCAATTCACTCATCTTCTCTCTCTCCTACGCATAAAAGGAGCCTCTCTCTCTCTCATACGTGTGGCTGAAAGCAAGACATCCTAGGGCAAGGAAGACGCAGAAAGGATGCTAGGGCAGCAGGTCATCTCTTTGACCAACGTTGACCAAACGTTGACCTTTCTGAAGTGCGGATTGGGTGTGGTCGCCTCTCCTAGGCAGGGCGCAATTTTTGGCATGAAAATCGAGGTGATCTGACCTCTGGTTTGATTGGTGTTGACTGCCCTAGTTTAGGGCTGCAAGTTGACTTCAGAAATCTGCAAATTGACTGAACTTTTGGGGCTGTTCAAGGGTTGTTTCTTCAGGCTGTTCGAGGACAAGTTGACCGGAAATTGACCAAGTATTTTAGAGGTCAATTTCAGCTAGTTTGACCAAGTTTGACTTTGCTGATCTAGGGTTTGTTGTTGCTGATATAAAATTACAGAATTCAGATTTTGTACTATTTCTCTCTGCTGAACTATTGAAGATAAAAGAAGATTTGATCAAAGGGTTTCCCCAAATTGGGGTTTGTCCCTGGCTAGCCGCCACATCTTGTGTCTCTTGTCTTGGCTTGTTCTCTGTTGATCATTTAATGTTCTATCTGCACTTTATCTGGCTAATGAGAAAAAAAATAAGTAAACTGCTCTAAGCATAGAACATACCATAATTTAACATGATAACATATTTGGGCTCCCCATTTTGAGACTAATGAGTATAATATTGTGGATATGCGGACATATTACTATTTTTTGCAGTGCCTATTTTTAATGGTATGAGGTGGCAGTCTCTTGTGGACATGTGGCAAGAATTGAGGATGCGCATGTGGCATTGAATTGGATGGGTCATTCGTGACATGACACTTAAGCAAACTTTCCTCTCTTAGATTTTCTCTATTCCTTCCCCTAAAATCTCTCCTAATTTCCCTCCACTTGTTCACCTAATTTATCTCTATTTTCTCACGTTTTCCCTCCTTTCACTTTTTAAAATTCTCCTTATTTTCCCTCCTTTCTTTCCTAAAATTCTCCTTATCTTTCCTTGTTAAAATTGGCAACTAGGGCCAAATTCCACTTTGGACAACTCATTTGATGGAGATGATGATTACATTGAATTCCTCTTTTTGAGAGGACCAAAATCAATCTAACGGTCATAAATTTGGAGAAACACAAATGTGTTTTTGAATTTATGTCCGCACATGTGCAAATTGTCAAGGTCGGCCACATCATCATGTAGGCTCATGAAGCCCAATGGACATGTCACTTCACCCTCAATGACTTGTATAAATACAAGTGACCTCCAACCTCATTTGGCACCTCACTCACTCACACATTCTTCTCTCTCCTCTCATTGGTTCGTATAGCTATTGGGAAGATTCTTCTTCTCCGCCGCATCATTAGATGCAAATTGATAGTACTGCATCACATCATCCTTGCAGAGTTTGGAGCTTTAGCCCTTTTGGCTTTAGACGGTCTTCAAATTGGTTTCATTCTTGCATTGTGTCTAGGGCTTTGCAGACTCGATAAAGAGTAGGGACCGATATCCTTACTTGGCATATTGCTCTTTTGAGACTATTGCCTGTTCTACTCCTTCAGTCTGAGCCAAATGTTGGTTTACAATAGTTTCAGATCTCTTAGAGTTAGTGGGAATTTGGTTGGATCATCTCCCTCCTTTCCGATATTCCTTAGATGCTCCTAGTCATCTTTTACCTATTAGACAGGAGCTAACCAAGATCATCAGGGAGGACATCTACAGGCAATTCGTCTAGGTCACCGGTGTCAATCCTCTGAGAGGGTTGCGCCCAAAGATGGCCTTCTACGCTGAGCGCTTCTTGGATTTGAGAGACGGGCTCATTGTTCAACCCCAGTATACGTTTCACCACTTGATGCATGTTCTTCGCATTCCTCTAGGGTAGTTTAGAGTAGAGACTTCGAGTAGAGACAAATCACCAGGTGGATAAACTAGACAAAATTTGCCAGGTATGTCATTTACAGGAAGTGGAGACCGAGGTGCACTTCATTCTTGGATGCCTTGTCTACTATGAGATCAAAGGAAGGTTTCATTACTTGTTTAGAGATTCTCGGACCCTCGCCGACTTTTTTAGGTATTCCAATCAGAGATGTTTGGCCCTGTGTTGCACGGGTACCCGCACCCGGGGGTGGGGTTCTTGAACTCGTCCCGGGTTCTCGCACCCAAGTACCGGATTCGGGTACGGGTTCTTCCTAGACGAACCCAGAAGAACCGGGTTCTTCAAAAAAAAAATTTGGGTTCTTTTCCTTTGTTGGGTTCTTGGGTTCTTCGGGTTGGGTTCTTTTCCTTTGTTGGGTTCTTGGGTTCTTCGGGTTCTTGGATTCTTTGGGTTAGGTTCTTAGGGTTCTTCATAAAAAAAACTATATTAGAAATTTAATTTTCAAATAATTTTTTTTATTGAAATTTAAAAAATAACTTATAACAAAGGCAAAAAACTTAAAAAACCCTAAATCTTTAAGACTTTAACTCTTTATCAACACACACAAGCAAATATCTGATACGTGATTTACTGATTTCATTTAACTTTTAAGTTTTTTCCATTTGGTTGAGGCTTGAGCCGTCCCCGTTTACCATTTTCGGCGGCAGTGGACAGAGCAACTTCAACGGCAGTGGTATTTACAAGTTTTCGTTTTCAATTTTATTATTCCATGAAAAAGTTTCACAAGACCTGCGTGTGAAAAATATAGGTGCATTATATTACACATTCAAACAGTGAACACCCACAGGGGCTCAAATACATTAAGCAGAATTGCCGGAATGAGTGTCACAATTTCTTGCTGTTTCGGACTGTCTGCAACATGAGCCACAACTGTCAGGCCACTTTTATACACTCAATTTGCCTCCTACAGCTGTGGCATAGTCCCTCCTCCTTGTTGTCAAATGCTGAGTTGTAGGGCTTGATTCATGCCACTGTTTACACAAAACAGCTTACTGTTCACTAAGGAACAGACCTCGGCCTCCCTATGCAGACTCCTGTACCCAACCGAAGCCCTAAACAGAGATGACAATGCCACAAACTTTTACCTCTACTCAGCCCAGACTTGTTAAATTTTTAATTTTTTATACTATATACTATAATATGAGAAGTATACGTTTCAATTCTTTTAACCTAAAATAGTTGCAATTAGATTAATAAAGCGCAAAAAATCTCCATCATTTTTTGCATTAATGAATGGCATTACATAAATGCATTCATACACTGAATATCGCTCTATGCTATTCTTTACAATATAAACCGTTCAGTGAGAATGTATTTCAAATTTTCAACTCAATCATCTACACAACATTCAAGCCAATTCATTATCTACCCTCTAACAGTGGTGTTGCTTTCCCTTGCAATGTAATTTCACCATGGATCAACAAAATCCAATTAAATGGTTCAGAATTTGTTCAGGAAACATTCAAG
>APFE031755945.1:237108-307560 GCA_000404065.3 Pinus taeda | reverse complement strand
TATAATTTATAAAATTTAATATTATTATATTTCCCGATGAACCCACGCACCTTGTTTCCAAAAATGTTGTCCCTGTCCCCGTCCCCGCACCCACGTTTCCTGGCAACATAGGTTTGGCCCTATATATGCAGGAGGCTCTCAGGTTCCGAGTGCATATTCTTTAGCCTCCCATCAGACCAGACCACACAGAGGATCACGACATTTTTCAGGGTACTACCTTCAGACAAGGGCACCAAGAGACTGATTGATACCAGTACGTATCGAGACTCTAGATCAGTGAGGATTCGTGGGACCTCACCTTGCCACATGAGATCTTAGCAACAGATCTGTCTCAGATTTGTTCCTAGGAGATAGACTAGGTCCTCCAGATCTCAACAGTGCGTGAATCCCCCTAGGCGATGATTGAGTGGACAGTCTGCGGTTTCCATTGACTCTTCATCGGGCCAACAAACTTTGTTGAGATTTTTTTAGTGCTCTTCATTCAACCTCGAATGTTAGGAGAGATTTATTAGCTCTCGGATCTTCTCTGCTAGGCCCAGATGTTGATTTACTTCATGCATTGTATCTTTTTTTAGGAGGTCGTTTGGTTCTCTTGCTTTGTATGGACATCATTGTACTCAACAGTCCCTTTGATCTACTTTGTGGTCATTAGTTGGACATAAATATAATTATCTTATGTTATCTCACACGTGTGACAAGGAGGACGAATTTCAGACAAAATTATAGGGCCAAAAATTTCAGATTTTTCTGCAGTTTGACCAACATTGACTTTGACTTTCCAAGCAGATTTTGACTTTGATATTTTGGGAGGATCTTTGTCTTAGTAGGTTGCATTTATTGGCACAAAAATCGAGGTTTTTTGTTGACTTTGATTGTGTTGACTTCAGACCCGTAACTAGGGTTTCTGCAGTAGATTTGACTTTGATTTCGATAGAGTTTAAGGAGGAATTTTGGGACTGTTTTTAAGGTATCTTGACTAACTGATCAAGCCACATTTGACCAAGGTTGACTAAACTCTTTTGTGGACTTTTTGTTGCTGCACCATTCACTGGTTAGGGCTGGTTTGGCTGCTGTTCACTGAAAACAACATTGTAGATTTAAGTATTGGGGTTTTCGCAGTGCATTATATTAGATATCATTTTTGGGATTCAACTGCGTTAAGTAAGTCATTCATTTATGACCATTTCCATGAGAGGTAGTGGTAATTGACTAATTTCTTATGATTTTTGAATAGTCTACTTAGCACTCATTGCATCGGGTGATGTTCACAGGGGTGAAGAAGTGGGATTGAAACTAGTGAAATGAATCACATAGCGTCAATCATCACTTTCGGGGCCTGCACTTGGTAACCAAGACTTCTCGGGAGGTCACCCATCCCAGATTGCCTTTGGCTTAAGCGCACTTAACTATGGAGTTTTCCCCACAATCAAGCCCACTTAGCTTGCTACCCCATTTGCAAAACCTTAGCAAGTATTGTGCCTCATGAACCATTCAAGTAGAGTTCCCTTCACTCTTTTTGAATTAAGTATTGGGGTTTTCGCAATGCATTATATTAGATATCATTTTTGGGATTCAACTGCGTTAAGTAAGTCATTCATCTATGACCATTTCCATGAGAGGTAGTCGTAACTGACTAATTTCTCATGATTTTTGAATAGTCTATTTAGCACTCATTGCATCGGGCGAGGCTCACAGGGGTGAAGAACATTGTAGATTTTGACAGGGTTGTTTTGGACATCTATTGGCAAGTCAAATTTGACTTTTGTACTCTCTCTTTCTCTGCTGAACATTTGATATAATAATAAGAAGAATTGATCAAAGGGGTTTCCCCATCTTGGGGTTTTTCCCTGGCATTCGCCTAATCTGGTGTCCTCTTGTCTTGGTTTGTCTTCTGCAATTTATTATTCATGTTCTCTCTATCGTTATTGTCAATGTGATTGCTATTGAAAATATAAATTGGAAATTGTCATTGGGCTGCTAAAGGAACATTGAAGTAATTGTGCTAAGCATAGAACAACCATTGTTATTTGAAATTAACATGGTATCAGAGGTGAAGAGAAAGCCCAAGCAAGAGAGAGAAAAGCAATCACTAAGAGAGATCTGTTGGACAAATTTTTGGACAAACCTCAATGGCTTCTACATCTTACTTCAAAACTGAGGATAAGCTCAAAGACAAATCTAACTATCATGCATGGAAGATGACTTTGGACTTGACTTTGGAAGAGCATGATGCAATGGATTATATGCAGGGAAAAATGGTGGAGCCTCCTTCAAATGCCCTTGCTGCTGCGAAGATGAAGTACAAGAAAGGTGTGGTCAAAGCTAAGAAAATTATCATAGACTCCATTCAAAAGCATTTGGTTGCCGATATTTTTGATTTGGGAACATTTAAGGAGATGTATGATAAGCTTGTTGGGATGCTAAAAGTTAACAATGCAAATCAAATCCTCTTTCTCAAGAACAAGTTGAAGGACATCAAGATGGATAAAGGGGAGTCTATCCAATCTTACTTCATGAGAATAACACAAATCAAGAATGACCTACTATCTATTGGAGAAGTTATTGCTAACAGGAAGCTCACTCTCATTGCACTTGGAGGTCTTCCAAGATCATGTGATGAGTTTAATACCACCATTCTCAACAATGACAGGATACCTGGTTTTGATGAATTATTGGCTCGATGCACTCACGAGGAGATGAGGATGATGGAGAGAGACAAACCCTCAAATGGAAATGAACCTACTGCTTTCTCTGCTCATGCTAAAAGGAAAAATAATGCTGTTCCAAGGAGACAAGGTCAAAGATTCAACAAGGGATTCAAAGAAGGAAGAAAATGAAGGTGCTACAATTGCAACAGGTTCGACCACTATGCTAGAGAGTGTCCTCACAAGAAGAATACTCCAAGGGATTGCAACAACAACAACAACAATTTCAAAGGCAATGGCAATCAAAGGAACAAGAAGTTCAACATCAAAGGAAAGAAGAATCTGCTCGATGCCAGAAATGGAAATGGTCGACCTCCCAAAAGGATAAGAAATACTAGGTATGATGAAAGTAATGTTGTAGAAAAACAAAAATAGTTTTATTTTATTTCCGCTTTATCTACTGCCTCTCCTCTGGATACTTTGGATCATTGGTTGATTGATAGTGGAGCCTCAAGGCACTTTATTGGGTACATGGAGGCCCTTTCAAATTTGGTTGAAAAGAAGACTAATTTGGAAATCATACTTGGAGATAATGCCACCAACCCTGTGAAAGTGATATGTATTGTTACTCTTCACTTGAATCAAGGCCAAACTATTCATCTACAAGAAGTGTTGTATGTGCTCTATTTGAAGAATAACTTGGTGTTTATGGCACTGGAGATTTGTCCACTTACATTACAAAGCCTTATTTGGGGTAAGGAAGATGGTCACAGGTATGCCCAAGTTCAACATGAGTCATGAAGGTGCTTGTCAAGGTTGTGCAACTGGGAAACTACAAGGGGACCATTCCTTTCTAGTGAAAGAAAGACTACCAATATTCTTAAATTGGTCCATTCCGATCTATCTGGCATGTTACCTGTAACATCGTTGGGAGGATACCTATATTATGCGATCTTTGTGGATGACTTCTCACGCAAAACATGGATCTATTTCTTGAAGAAGAAGGATGAAGTGTTTAAATGGTTCTGTTCTTTCAAAGCATTGGTGGAAAACCAAAGAAGGAAGAAGATCAAGATATTGAGGATCGACAAAGGAACCGAATATGAATCAAATGAATTTAATGACTTTTGCAGAGAGGCTAACATTAAGAGGGAGACAACTGTTCCATACACTCTTGAGCAAAATAGTGTTGCTAAAAAGAAGAATCGAACAATCATGGAAGCCACCTGTGCCATGCTCTATGATTAAGGCCTACTAAAGTTCTTATGGGGAGAAGCTGCCAACGCTGTCGTGTATGTTCAAATCCTGCATCAGGCATTGGATTTCAAGACACCCAAGCAAGTTTTCATTGGTAAGAAACTTGATGTTTCTCATTTTAGAATATTTGGTTGTCTTGTGTATTTTCATGTGCCTAAAGAGAAAAGGAACAAGTGGGAGGCTTATGGGAAGAAGGGTATATTTGTTGGCTAAAGTGAAAATTTGAAAGCATATAGAATCTATGTACCTAGTCAAAGAGAAGTGGAAGTATGTCGTGATGTCACCTTTGATGAAGATATTGCCCTTGGGAAAGCCAAAGATCTCTCCATTCCAAGGAAGGACAATGATGATGCTACAGAAAAACAAGATGAACCTCTAATGGATGAGCCTATTTGTTTATGGTTCGATGGATCTTGTTGATCCACCTCCTGGTGATCCCTCTACCTCAAGGAAACAACCCCTATGGCTCAAAGATACTTTCAAAGATTCTGAAAGACATTTTGCTCCAAGAGGGACATTTCGCGAAAGTAAGAAGCCGAACAAGTATCAAGGGTACTTGGCTGCTATGAGTAGTATCGTTCAAATTGAACCATGCACGTTCGAAGACACTGTAAAACACCAAGTATGGAAGGATGCAATGATCTGTGAATGAGATCTTAGATTAATATTAAGGTATTACAGACTCATGTGCAGGATTTGCCTCTATTACTCAGTGCAACGGATCGAAAAGATTGTGAATAATATAGACAATGAGAAGTTAGAAGAACATAACAGACACACACACATAACACAACAAATAATCAAGGAGTTCACCCAAAACTTTTGGGCTACGTCTCCTGGTCCAGCTTTCAATGGTGACCTCTCTATTATGTCTTCAAGAGCATAGTTTTTACAAATGTGAGCTCAAATTGAGTCTCAACACAACAAGAACAAACAACAGGGTTTTGCTTGAATCCCTCAAGTCTTTCTGAGTACACAGACTCTCCCTCTCGCTCTCTGTCTCTGTTTTCTCTCTGTTTCAGCATTGCCCGCCTCTGTCTCTGACACTGAGTGGCTTTTAAGCCTATTGGTGCTTGCTTGTTCGTTTTCCCTTTCGACTCTTTGGCTCCCGGCCTCTGTCTGTTCAAATCCCCTCTGAGCGTTAAACAATCATTGTAACTTTCATGCATTATTGAGTTATGCTTAAGTATAGTAGATGCATTTATGATTGGTCTTGATAGCATATCTGCAATCTTATTGTGTATGCCCTTCTTATATCTGATGACAAGATGAAATTGCTGTAGAAAACCCATCCACCTATAATGCCTTGATTGCTGCAATTTAGTTTGTGAGTGCAAATATTGAAGTGGTTGATGATTTGTATGTATGATTGTTTCTTTGCCCATTAGGTAATGTTTCCACTTTTTCACACTCTATACTAATGGATACAATTCTTTATCATATGTGGGATAATTAATGTTAATTTATGGTATGTTCTATGCTTATAACAGTTTGCTTCTTTTTCTTATTATATTCCATAGATTAGCAATCACATGTACATAAAGTAAGTGCATATAGAACATTAAACGATCGACAAAAAACAAGCCAAGACAAGAGACACAAGATGTGGCGGCTAGCCAGGGACAAACCCACAATGTGTGGGGAAACCCTTTGATCAAATCTTCTTTTATCTTCAATAATTCAACAGAGAGAAATAGTACAATTAATTTCATTTATATCAACAGTAGCAAACCCTAGATTAGCAACATCAGTATTAGCGGCTTTATTATCAAAACTAGGGCAGTCGATATCTCACAAACCGACCGTTGGATTGGCTTGATTCCACCACCAAGGGTTGCAACCTTCAGAGGATGTTCAAATGAACCTACAACACAGATCAAAAGAGGAGGTTTGATGGTCCACGCTGGTCAAACTTTGGATCTGCAGTTGTAGCTTAAGTTTTCGTAGCTTCCTTCAAACTAGGGCAGTCGATATCTCGCAAACCGTCCGTCGGATCGACTTGATTTCACCACCAAAAGTTGCAGCCTTCAGAGGAGGTTCAGATGAACCTACAATGCAGATCAGAAGAGGAGGTTTGATGGTCCACATTGGTTAAACTTTGGATCTACTTTGCAGCTTTAGTTTCAGCAGCTTTCAAGGCTTCACATGTGTGAGAGAGAGAACCTTTTCTGCGCAGTAGAGAAGAGACTCTTTTCTGCGCAGTAGAGAGAGAGAGATGTGATGAGATGAGTGAGTCCAAATGAGGAAAAATCCTCCTGTATTTATACACAACGTTGGTGTTTGAATAGATGCGACTGTTGGGCTTTTGAGCCTGCATGAGTTGTAGGCCGGCTTGATAATAATTCCATAATCAAAATAAATTCATATCTCCATGAATACTTATCGGAATCGGATGATATTTATATCAATCCTACACCTCTCGACGAGAGGAATCTAATAAAAATATTATCAGCCATGAATAAGATGACCCACATGAAGTTTGGCCCTAGTTGCCAATTTTAACAATTAATTACTGCAGAAATAAATGTCTCAGAATGATAGCATATGGGCTTACCGTGTTGCATCAACACTGCTCCCATGGCATAGTCACTGGCATCTGTTTCAATCTAAAATTGTCGTTGAAGATCTGGTAGTGCTAGTACTGGTGCTGTACTAATTTTTTCTTTTAAGGTGTCGAAGGCTTTCTGTGGTTTGCCTCCCCACTAAAACACCTTGTTCAATCTTGTTAAAGAATGTAATGGAGCTGCAATAAAAAAAAGTTAGCAATACACTTTCTCCAATATTGTGCTGCTCCTAGGAAACTCCTAACTTCTGTAGCATATTTGGGTTTAGGCCAATTCACAATGACTTCAACTTTAGAGGGATCTATCTTCAATTCACCACCCCCTACAGTATGACCCAAATAATTTAATGATGTTTTGCCAAATTCACATTTTGATAACTTCACATAGAGATTTTCTCTTTTCAAAACATTTAAAGTCTGCTTTACATGCTTCAAATGGTCTTCCCATGTTTTACTGAAAACAAGAATGTCATCTAAATATACAATTACAAAAATCATCAATAAAAGGTCTGAGTACATCATTCATAACTCTCATGAAAGTGGCAGGAGCATTAGTTAAGCCAAAAGGCATAACTAGCCATTCATACAACCCTTGCTTTGTCTTGAAAGTAGTCTTCCATGCATCTTGTTCTGCAACTCTGACCTGATGGTAGCCACTACGGAAGTCTAACTTGGAAAAGTAAATTGCTTCTTTCCACTGATCTAATAGATCATCAATGTGAGGAAGAGGACAACGATTCTTGATCGTTATTTTATTTAGTGCTCTATAATCAATGCACGCCCTCCACAAACCATCTTTCTTTCTCACCAATACGATTGAAGATCCACATGGTGATGTGCTTGGTCTTATGAACTCTTTATCGAGCAGCTCCTGTACCCGCTTCTTGATTTCTGCATTCTCTAAAGCGGATAACTTGTACATTCCGATATTAGGTAATGGAGCATCTTGCTGCAAATGAATATCATGTACTATTTCCCTTTTGGGTGGCAGACCTTTAGATTCTTGAAATAGGATATCATATTCTAAAACAACTTTAACTAAATCAGCTTTCTGTTTATCATCACAACCTTCAAATACATTGGTTTTATCAGGGTTCTTTTCCTTTACAATCATTAGTAAAAATTGCTTGCATGAATTTACAATTCTTTTCATCTGCTCCGAGTTTATGAAAGAATAGTTATTTTTGAGTTTATGAGCTCTTACAATATATTCTATTACTTATTTTCAGCGCTATAGAAAATGGCTTTTCTATCATGTATGGACTTCCTAAAACAATACCACATATATCCAAGGGAACTATATCTAACTCAACCTCATTTACAAATGTTGACTCAATAGCAAACCTAAGTTTACATTGTTTTGTCACTTGTAGCTTTGCTTTATCACATACCCAACCTAATGGATGCGGCTTCTTGTGAGGCGTTGTTAGTAATCCCAACTTATTTACAATTGTTTCAAAAATCAAGCTTACTTGTGATCCACTATCAAATAAACTATCAATCTTTTGGTGCTTAGAAATAACTCTAATATGAAAAAGCTCATGTCTTTTCCTCTCATTATCTTCATTATCAATAGATTGTGTAGAATTACTTGTAGATGCTTCATAATTTTTACCTTTTATACTTGTGGCTGTGACTGTTGTTTCATCACCTGAGTTTGACCCCAAGTCTTTTTGAATAGCAGCAACATTGTTCTTCTTACCACCGAACTTCTTAGGTTTCAGCTCCGGATGCAAAGACCAGTAGTGTGCATCATCGTGTCCATCCTTCTTGCAATGAGTGCATGAAGGTGTCCTTTTGTACAACGTTTGTCTTCCTCTCCTTCCGTTTCAGCTGCTTTTTTTCCTTGTTCTTGCTTGCAGAGGGTTTTGATGATCCCCCAACCTTTGGGTTCACATTCTTGCCTCTAGCTTCTAGATGTGTAGCCTGAACTGATACATCATCTAGGCTAGTGGGATTAAACATGAGAATGGTGTGCTTCAAGTAGCTATGCAGACCACCTATATACTTCAACAAAGTTTCAGGTGAGTCTAGAGATATGCCTAGAGTTAAAGCTCTTTTTCTAAATTCCTGGGTATAACTTTGGTACACTTTGGCCCTTTAATTGGCGAAGAGTTTGCCAACTCATCATTGCTTGCTGCATATAAGCTAGAGGATAGAATTGTTTTTTGATGGTAGAAACAAATTCATTCCAGGTAAAATTTTTTTTACCATGTCTTTTCAGATCAACTTGTGTCTTGCCTTCCCACCACACTAGTGTAGTTCCTCCAAGGCGAAGGCTAGCCAGTTGAATCTTTCTCCTTTCTGAATCAATGTTCTGCACCTTGCAATATACATCAATTTGTCTAATCCAGTTATCTAGCTTTTCTGCATTTAGTTCTCCATCATAAATTGGCAAATCAAACTTTACATTTAATTTAATCAAAGAAGTTTTCTTCTTTTTCTTTTTAGGGCTAGAAGATGAAGGTAATGGTGGAGGAGATGATGGAGGAGGCTCTTCCCCTTTCCCTTTGCCCCCTGGAGGGGCAACTAGAGAAGGTCCCTTTGCTCCTTTGCCTTGTTTGGGTGTTGAAGTGTTGTCACCTCGACCTTTCTTAAATACCCGATACATCTCTTCCACCATGGCTTGCATGGCCATAAAGCTGTCCATGAACTGAGATTTTGATTCCAATGGAGTTTCTTCTGCCATTTTCCTCCGAGGATAGACTCTTCCAATCTCTAGATTAGCCTCAACAAGCTTTCCTTCTCCTAGTTTGAGCTTTGACCTAGTTAGCATTCAAATCCAGCACAAGCTTGTTTAATCTTAACAAAACCAAAAACCAAAAGCTCTGATACCACTTGATTTATGAATGAGATCTTAGATTAATATTAAGGTATTACAGACTCATGTGCAGGATTTGCCTATATTACTTAGTGCAACGGATCTAAAATATTGCAAATAATATAGACAATGAACAATTAGAAGAACATAACAGACACACACACATAACACAACAAATAATCAAGGAGTTCACCCAAAACTCTTGGGCTACGTCTCCTGGTCCAGCTTTCAGTGGTGAACTCTCTATTATGTCTTCAAGAGCAGTGTTTTTACAAATGTGAGCTCAAATTGAGTCTCAACGCAACAGGAACAAACAATAGAGTTTTGCTTGAATCCCTCAAGTCTTTCTAAGTACACAAACCCTCCCTCTCGCTCTCTGTCTCTGTTTTCTCTCTGTCTCAACATTGCCTGCCTCTGTCTCTGACACTGAGTGGCTTTTAAGCCTATCAACGCTTGTTTGTTCGTTTCCCTTTCGGCTCTTTGGCTCTCGGCCTATGTCCGTTCAAATCCCCTTTGAGCGTTAAAAAATCATTGTAAAACACCGTCAGGTATGGTGGCCACCTGTTTTGCAACGGAAAGGACCAATGGTGTGTTGAAATCCCAAAAATATCATTTCTCTATTTACACAGAGAAATACACAGAAAACGTTGAAAAAACCGCCAAAACGCCTCTTATCAGACTTCAAATAATATTAATTCTGCCTTATAATCCTATCGGGCCTGCCTTTGGGTCGCTATCGCATGCCCACCGTTGATCTGTGTGATCTTTGATCCAACTATTGATATTCATTTCGGGTGGCTTATGCGTACGGAGATTACTCGCCCGAAAAGGCGTTTTTCTCTCTCCGCCGCCAAGCCACGTGTCGGCTCGTGGATGGGATCAGGTGGAACCTGTCCAATACCACTTACCGCCTGAGGCCCGCCCGAAATCCCGCTCATTACGAAACTCAAATAAGATAAAACTACATGTATAATCTTTTCGGGTTCATTTTATCGCTTCAGGTGCATTTCCGTTGTATTTCGTTTATTTAATGAAAATGCGAAAATACATAGAAAACCCCTTTTTACCGGAACTCAAAATATATATATATTTGCATCCATAAACCCTGTCGGGTCTGGTTATTGCAAGTCGCATGTTTGTATTGGCCCCGCTCCTTTGTATCGTTGCGATGCGATATATTGCAATCGCATATTGCATGGTCTTCGGGCCCCCGGTAAGTCTTCCCTTGTTTTTTAGCGATGTGATGTTGCGATGTAATCTGCGCTGTTGATCTGCGCGCTTGATCAACGGTCCTCGTTAAATCGCGTTGATTGCTATCGTGATTTCCATAGGGATGCCTCCGATGTACTCCGCTAGCCACCTCCGATTGCGATATGCCGATTAGATCTGGACCGTTGATCGACTAGATCCAACGGCTCCTGTGCAATGTTGCTTAAGCCTCTGATAGAGTTTGTTTTCGCCATTTCTTCATGTTTTTCCCGTCCGATAGTGTTTCTTGCCATTCTTGAAGGTTTTTGTCCTTTGCGATAGTGTTTAAGCATTGAAAGACTTAGAGGTTTTTAGGATCCATTTTGGATCATGCAATGAATGAGTTGTATGAATCAATCATGAAGAATGATGTCTGGGACGTGGTTCCAAGTCCCAAGGACAAGTCTGTGGTCACTTCTAAATGGATTTACAAATCAAACATGGAGTTGATGGGAGTGCTGAAAATATAAAGCCAGGTTTGTTGCTCGAGGCTTCTCTTGAAAGGAAGGAGTGGACTATGATGAGATATTTGTACCGGTTGGTTGATATACCAATATTCGATCTATTATTGCTTTTGCTGCCACTCAAGGATGGAGCCTACATCAAATGGACGTTAACACTTGTTAAATTTTAGGTATGTTCTATGCTTAGAGCAATTTATTTCAATTTTCACAGTTAGCTCAATATTTTTTCCAGATTAGCAATCACATCAGCATTAAAGTAAACTGCAAATAGAACATAAACATAGATCGCAAAAGACAAGCCAAGACAAGAGGACACAAGATGTGGTGCTAGCCAGGGACAAACCCTATTGTGGGGAAACACTTGATCAATTCTTCTTATATGTTCTTCAACAGTTCAGCAGAGGGAGAGATAGTACATTTACAATAGAAGTCAACACTTTGACTTATCTAGATAAGAGCATAGATCATCTCTAAGAAGATGATACATGAGATCAGTTGAAGACCAACTGCTTCAACTGATTCTCCAAGGTGGCTCCTTCACCTATTGTTGTGCTGTATTTTGTCATCATGTTGCACCTCATTGCGTTGCACCATGCTGGACCCATCATCACTATGTTGCATCTCATCATGCTTATCTAATCATGACTGTACCCATCACTGTATTGCATTATGTGCCATTGCTGCACCATGTTGCCATACTGACCTATGTGCTGGCTGCATCTTGCTTGCTTGTTGTCCTTTGCATGCTTGTTGTAACATTCCATGCTTGGTGTATTTGCTGCTAAGTACCATACAAATGTCCCAATGTTAGTTAGTTGTCCCTTGCATGGTGCTCTCCTTCGGAGACAAATGCTCTGGATGTTCTGGCAATTTCGGCTATTCCTGACAGTTCTGGAAGTTTGGGAATTCTGGCTATTCTTGACAGTTCCGGCTTTTCCCGACAGTTGTGACAGTTCCTGGTAGTTTCGGCTTTTGCCCTCTACGTCAACTTTCCTGGCTGTTCTGCTAGTTCCAACAATTCCAGCTATTCCCGACAATTTTGGCAGTTCCGACTTTTCCCGGTAGTTTCGGTAGTTCCTGGCAGTTCCGGCAAATTCTGCTATTCCTAGCTATTCCCGGCAGTTCTAGCAATTCCGACTATTCCCGACAGTTCTGGCAATTCTGGCAGTTCCGGCTTTTCCCTGTAGTTTTGGCAGTTCTTGACAGTTCCGACAGTTCCAGCTTTTCTCGGTAGTTCGACAGTTTCGGCTATTCTCGATAGTTTTAGCAATTTCGGTAGTTCCGACTTTTCCCGATAGTTTTGACAGTTCCCGGCAGTTCCGGCAGTTCGCGGTAGTTCGACAATTCTGACTTTTCTCGGTAGTTTTGCAGTTCCGGATTTTCCCGGTAGTTCCAGCTTTTCTCTGCAGTTTTAGCTTTTTCCCTTTGGATTAAGGCAGCGTTGTCCCTTAGGATCTCTCCTCCTACTAAAACCCAAAGACAAGTAGAGAGGAAGAGATGCCAAGTGTGTTGAAATGACTTGAAGGCTACCTCTATTTATACTAAAACGTTGAGCACAAGTGGGGTTTATTTGGTTGTTGGCTGACCTTGACGAATTGTCCCATAACACAAATAAATTCATATCTCCATGAATACTTATCGGAATCGGATGATCTTTAGATCAATCCTACACATCTCAATGAGAGGGATCCAAGAAAATAGCAACTTCCATTAATAAGATGACCCACATGGAGTTTGGCCCTAGTTGCCAATTTTAACAACACTGCTTTCTTGCATGGCTTGCTTGTCTACTCGGAACAACCTTAGGGGTTCGAAGTACAAGATTGAAAGACACATGTATGCAAGTTGAAAAAAGCCCTCTATGTCTTGAAGCAAGCCCCCAAGGATTGGTATGAGAGGATTGATAGCTGTCTTATGAAGTTGGGATTCATGAGGAGCTATACTGATCCCAACCTATATTTCAAGGTTGAAAAGGACATGCCTCTCATTTTGGTCCTTTATGTTGATGATCTCTTTTTGACAGGTGCTAACCTTTTCATTTATCAATGCAAGAGGGAGTTGACTTCTGAGTTCAAGATGAAGGACCTAGGATTGATGCACCACTTCCTAGGCCTGGAGGTCTGGCAAAAGCTAGGCGAGATTTTCCTTTCTCAAGGAAAATACATTGTGAAGTTGCTAGAGAGATGTGGGATGGTCGATTGCAAGTCTGTTTCTACTTCGATGGAAGTTAACTTCAAGAAGCTACGTGGAAGTGCTGCTGGGCCTGAATTGGCAAACCCTTCAAAGTATCGACAACTTGTGGGGGCCCTGATGTTCTTGGTAAACTCCTGTCTAGACATATGCTTTGCTGTGAATATGTTGAGTCAATATATGGTTGAGCCTCATCACATACATTGGATTGCTGCTAGGAATCTCTTAAGATATCTTCGTGGAAAGTCAACTATGGGCTGAGATACACTGCCAGGAATTTGAGGCTACATGGATATATTGATGTTAATTGGGTTGGCAGTGTGATGGATCGAAAGAGCACATTAGGATGTTGCTTTTCATTGGGGTCTGGTTCGATTTTGTGGATGAGCAAGAAGCATAAATCAATTACTTTCAGCACTGTCGAGACCGAATACATTGTAGCTAGAATGGCTTGTTGTGAAGCTGTTTGGTTGAGGAAGCTTTTTAATGAGCTATTTGAGTATGTGCTGGATACCAGCGTGATCTATTGTGACAACCAAAGTTGGATTTGCCTTATAGATCACAGTGGTACCACTTTATTCGAGATATGGTACAACGGGGAGCAATATGGCTTCAACACATCAGGACCAATGAATAGGTTGTTGACATCCTTCACGAAGCCCTTTGGGAAGGTCAAATTCTTAGCCTTTCGAGAGACTTGGAGTCGTGGAAGGACCCTCTCATGAGGGTCCCGCTTGAGTTGGACATTGAGCTCTGGGAGCTCCTGGGGGCTTGGGGTACTTCTTGGAGCTATGAGAGACCATAAGGTGAGTGGTTCACCTTTCCCTATAGGTGCTCTGTGTACAGGGTGAGTGGTTCACCTTCCCTTGTGATACCCATGATGGTTGACATGTGTGTAGTGTGAGTGGTTCACCTTCCTATACGATTGATGACACGTGTGTAGGGTGAGTGGTTCACCTTCCCCTACTATTGATGGTATATGCATAGGATAAGTGGTTCACCTATTCTTATGGCATATGAGTAGGATGAGTGGTTCACTTTCTCCTGCGGATGCCCCAATGTACATTCTACCCATGTAGTTCGGGACTCATGGGAAGTACCTCTCATCTGGCCAATGAGTTGGGAAAAGTGGATAGGGACCATGGCACTATAGATGGACACATCGTGTACTACTGTACTCCCTATGTCTAGCATGCATGGTGTTCAACAACTTGATCTGGGATCAAGTTTGATTAGGGTTCTACCACTGGACTGACTTTTGTTAGTGGAGAGTGGTAAGGTCTTGTGACTCACTCTCAATCAATTCTTCTTCATTATCTATAGCAATGTTCAACAGAGTAGAGACAAGATACACAGATGGTACATGATGACAGGATGGCATGATGATCGATGATGATGGATGAATTGGCAGGTGGAATTCTCCTTAGTTGAGGAGTGTTAAAATTGGCAACTAGGGCCAAATTCCACTCCATTTAATGGAGATGATGAATGCATTGAATTCCTTTTTTCAAGAGGACCAAAATCGATCTTAAGATCATCAAATTTGACTTTGACTTTGACCAAATATAAGGAGGAATTTTGGGACTGTTTTCAAGGCATCTTGACCAGCTGATCAGGCTGCATTTGACCAAGGTTGACTGAGCTCTTTTGTGGACTGTTTGCTGCTGCACAATTGACTGGTAAGGGCTGATTTGACTGCTTTTGATTGAGAACAACATTGCAGATTTTGATAGGACTGTTTTGGACATCTATTGGCAAGTCAATTTCAACTTTTGTACTCTCTTTCTTTGCTGAACATTTGATATAATAATAAGAAGAATTGATCGAAGGGTTTACCCCATCCTGCGGTTTTTCCCTCTCATCCGCGAAATCTGGTGTCCTCTTGTCTTCTGCATTTTCTTATTGATGTTCTATCTACAGTTTCTGTCAATAAAATTTATGGTTAATGTGATTGCTATTGAAAATCTAAATTGGAAATTGTCATTGGGCTGCTAAAGGAACATTGAACTAATTGTGCTAAACATAGAACATACCATTGTTATCTAAAATTAAGATTCCTCCAAGAATTCGATTATCTAACTCAAGTGAATTATAAGTTAAACTCAAGTGGTCATTCTGAAAATGGATATACAAGAGAGAAAAATGGAATTCAAATTGATTAAAGGAAACTACAGCTAGATAAGTGCCAAAAAAGGAATTTTGAGAAAATATTGAACCAAGTCAAATTTATTGAGAGAAGATAGAGGAAAAAAATTATCAAAATTATTAAAGTGTGATGTTTGTTTCATGTTAACTCTGAGAAAGGGTCAGTTAACTCAGAATTTTCTCCACTCAAGTGAACTAAGGCCCAATAATAGCCATTCAACCTCTCCTAATCTTTAGTCAAATTAGCGAAGGGAATTATTATTTAAGCAAGTGGAAGGCCAACGTTCTAACTCGAATTGGTTTTAAGTAAGCACAAGTGCCTCACTCTCTTATCTCCATTATTTGCTCTCTCTCTCTCTCTCTCTATATATATATATATATATATATATAGCTCTTGATACTTTGTGTCTTGGGATCATTGTCTCAAGTCGTAATAGTCATCTTGGTGCAGGCAACCTTTTGGCCATTGCAGAATAAAACTCAGTTTTGATCCACACACTCTGGTTTGTTTTGAATCAATGCTATCTTGCATAAATTAAGATTTTTTAGCTATTTATTTGGGCTTTTGCCACTTAGATGCGCTTCTTTTCTTACCCTAATCTTTTCATATTAGGGGCTGATTTGTGAAGGACTGTTCCACATATTATTTTATGATTTTTTCTATAACTGTTTGGCCACTAATTTGCTGGTCAAACAGCCTTAAAATTGCTGTTTTTCCAGTCATCTATTGCAGATTTACAGGTCTGAACAGCAGGTACACTTGCTAGGGACACCCCCTTGAGCTTGGCAAGCACCAACTCAAATGGAGAAGAGGATTTGCCATTCCCGTATATGTTTGCTGATTTTTGCTGCTGTTTTTGAAGATCATATCAGCTGTTAAGGTGTAAAAATTAGTGCTAACACGCCCCCTGCACCGCCCTGAATTTTCCTAAAATTTGGGGGTGCTCCGACACATCCCCCCTTTGTGTGCCTCCACTCTAGCACTCCTCCATTTGGGAAAGTTGGTGGAACATAGATTTTCAATCAATGTTTGTCCTGTACAGTGAACAAATTTTATAGGCATTCAAATGAGTTATCTTGCAAGATATCGGGATTGTGATATATGCGTTTTTCATCCCTCAATGACACATCCCCTTTTCTGCTTCAGAAAAGAAAGGTAAATGACTCATAATGTAGAGTTGGTTAATTTTCAATCAATGCTTGTTCTGTACATTGAACAAGTTTTACCGATATCAAATGAGATATCTTGCAAGAGATCCTCAGATTGTCAATGCCGTGCTTACTGCACCTTTGGATGTTTGGGCCAAGTAATTATCATGTGGACAATTCGCTTATCCTATGGATCAAGCACAAACTCTTATGGGGCAGCCACTATTTTGTTAATGTGTAGGCTGTTTGCTGTGTCTTTTAATCTGCTTGTCATTGAAGCCTCTTGTCAGTTTATTCTCTCAATGAAAAATATGGTCACTACTGTTGTCACATCAGAGGTGAGGTGTTGATTGCCCTTTCTGCCTTTCCTTTTTCTTACTCTTATTTTATTGTATGATCATGTCTCATTTAGAGAGTTACAAATTTGCACCTGTCTGTTCATAAATAAAAGTGATAAGGCCAGGATCACAATGCTAGATCTTGCCAATCATGAGACCTGAGGAATTTCAAATAGTTCTTCTGAACAGCTTGTAGTGCTCGGTGGCTTCCCCTCTAATAGCATTCTTCATTTTCAGAACCCACTAGTTAAACCTCTGTGTGCCTTGAGAGAAGGCAATTTTATATGGGATTTACGATCGCGGAAAAAAGTATCTCCCCTAGGTCAGTGGCTAACCTAGAACAACAGAGAGACAAGGAACACAATGTTCTTCCTTAAAGTAAATAGATGATGGAGTGAGGCCTACCTGGAATCCTTCGCATGCTTCGTTCTTTTTTCAACTTGGAAGCTCCAATCCCAGTTCCGATTGCCAAAATTAGAACTTGCACAATCAAATAACACAAGCCAAGAAACTATGAGATTTATGTAATATCATCTAAGTACTTCATTCAACAGATCAACATGGTATTGAAATAAGTGAAACGACATCACATATAGGAAAACAATGAATTCTTTGCATTACTATAAATGGAAGGAGATTACAACCATAAGTAGCAGTTAATATTGTAGAAGATCTCCTCCAAGTTGACTTGTCCTTTCTTTGTCACAATATGCACCTCCAGTCACCCAAAATGCATGGAATGATGACCACTCACTACAACAACATAAGGGCAGAATCACTCTCCAAAAGCTAACCCCCAACCACATAAATGTTGATTTGGGGTAGCATCAGATGTGCTCTAGCCATGAAAATTCGTGGAAAGGCTAAAGCACATGAGATCTCCAAGACCCAGAAATGATTTGGACATATTGTACCAGGTTTAGAAGGTTCCAAAAGTCATGGATCAAGCCAAATCTAATCTTAGCCGTTGATTAGAGATTTAATTTTAGCCGTTGAAGGACCAATGAGAAAAATATAAGAAGAGGCTTGAGGGTCAGTTGGAGAACACACTAGAGTGATCAGTCATTCATTTTACTAGAGCGGGGTTGCTAAGCAAAGTTGAATCTGTGATCAGCAGCGAGGGGCAGTGAGTACGAGGTAGAGAGACATAGACAATACTGAGAGACCAACACAGAAGCAGAGAGAGCGAGAGCAACAACCAGTCCAGGTTACGCAAAGCCCAACAGAGATAGTGTAGAGGCCAGAGGGGCTGCGTCATCCATGTAGAGGCTGTTGGAGTGATGCAGAGTGTCCCAGAGGTTGCGCAATGCCTCAGAGGGCTGACGCAGAGGGTCCTAGGGTTGATGTAGAGGCCAGAAGGGCTAGCGCTGAGCTTCAGTTGTGCTGAAGAGGGTTTCGTGGGACAGGTTTTCTGAATATCTATTTCCAAATATAGAGGTATTGCTGTCGTGTATTTTTCTCTGTCGGGGGAGCCGGTTAGGCACCCAGTTGTACTCAAGGAAATACTGCATAATAATAAACTCTTTGAATAGCTACCTCGGTTTTCCCACATTGGGTTTTTTGGGGACATTTGTCCAAAAATAACGGTGTCACTTGTGTGCTTGTTTCCTTTTAGTTGATGATTAGTAAGATGTTGTGACTGTATTGTGTTTATTTCGGTATTTAAATAACTTGTTCAAAATTTACAAGTAGAAGAAATAAATCAGCAGAATACAGATTAATTTTCTAACGGATAGACATAGAAAATTCAACATGGTATCAAACCGTGGCTGTAGATCATAGGAAAACTGAAGGCATCAGCTTAACAAAGCATTTGCAGTAGATTTAGCTGTCCAGAGTGATAGAGCTGACCCTTGCAGAAAGTGACAGAGGAAGGAGTGACGCAGAGGGATTGTGTCATCAATTTGGGCCAGAGAGAGGTAGTGCAGAGGCTGAGGAGGGCAGAAATAGGCTCATGCAAAGCCACGCAGAGGCCAGGTGGGCTGACACAGTTGATTGAGGGAGCTGTTTTGCCGGTGCTGGGATTGCACAGAGCTAAGAGGCTCAATCCTTCAATTGTTGGGGCATAGGAGGTTGTGGGTAGTTTGCGGAGCGAAGTTGGTTGGATACTGTTGTTAGAACAATACCTAACAGGGCAAGACCAAGGTAGAGAGAGTTGTTGCCGAGGTGGATTTCTAGCCAAGGAATCCGGATTAGTGTTGCAGTTGCACAGACGATCAGAGAGGAGCAACTTGACAGTTGGCATAAGGATTTCTAGGAGGGAAATCGGGACTCAGAGGGAGACCAGAAGAGAACTTCTACACGGGAAGTAGAAAGACTTAGCAGGAGTCGAACCGAGAACTTCCAGGTGGGAAGTAGAGAGACTCAGAGGAGTTGATAGAAGAGCAACGAGATGGCTGTGAATAGGTTGAGAGATCAGGACAAGCTAGACGAAGCATCTAACTTTGTGGTCTGAAAGGCCAGGATCTTGTCCATTCTAGATAGACATCGTATCAAGGGCTTCACCTTGAGAGTGATGGCTATCCTAGTTGACCCGGTAGCTAATGAAAGGTATGAGGAGGCAATGGCTAAGGTAAAGTGTAACATCCTTGATGGGGTCAAGGATCATGTGGTACCGCATATTGCTGAGAAGGAAACAACAAAGGATATGTGGGTGACTTTGAAGACATTGTACCAGTGTACTTCCGTGCAGAGGAATATGCTCCTGGAGAATCAACTAAGGTCATACCAGATGCAGAAGGGAGAGTTGATAGATGTCTTCCTCGTTTGGTTGAAGGAGATCCGTGACCAGCGAACTTCCATAGGGGCCACACCGAATCAATAGTTGATGGTGAGGACCGCACTTAACGCAGTCTTCGAGGATTGGGAGACATTTGTCCAGGGCATACTAGGCAGACCGAGTCTTCTGGATTGGGAAGAACTATGGGCGGCTCTTCGTCAAGAAGAGATCAGAGGATTGACCAAGGCGGGGAGTAGCGGCAAAGGGGTCAGGATCAAGAAGGAAGAGGAAGAGGATGCGGCTCTAACATTTGCGGGAAAGCAAGAGAAGAGGAAGAAGGACCTCTCTAAGGTCAAGTGCTTCCATTGTGGGGAACTGGGTCACTATGCGAACCAGTGTCCAAGGAAAAAGAACAAGGGAGAGGCTTTTGACTCGAAGGCAACACTAGCGAGGGCGAAGAAAGAAGTCGAGGAGGATGACGATTGTGCCATGAGTGATCAAGTGCCACTTGAGAAGAAGTGGGGAGACATTGAGCTGTAGTCAGGTGGATTACAAATGATGAGGGGCAGGATCCTTGAGGTACCCAACCTCTTGGATTATACCTTGCTATGGGAGCCCCGAAGAGGAGTAGCAGTACTGGTGGATGTAGGTAGAGATGTATGCCGATGAAGCGGCAAAGAGTACTACAGTGCAGGAGTCCCCGGGCAACGCGAGGCTAGCAGGGTGCAATAGTGCGAGAGGCACGGGAGTGTTGCACTAGTTCCCGGGCAGCGCGAGGCTAGCAGGCTGCAATAGTGCGAGAGGCACGTGAGTGTTGCACCAGTGCAGGATGGCACAGAGAGGTGTGCAACGGTGCGAGATGCAGGGAGTTGTTGCAGCAACGCAAAGGTCAGTAGAGGGAGCACTTGTTAGCGGCAAAGAGAGCGCGAGGCTAGCAGGTTGCAATAGTGCAAGAGGCACTGGAGTGTTGCACCAATGCAGGAGTCCCCAAGCAACGCGAGGCTAGCAAGTTGCAACAGTGCGAGAGGCTTGAGAGTGTTGCACTAGTGCAGGATGGCACAGAGGTGTGAAACGGTGTGAGATGCAGGGAGTTGTTGCAGCAGTGCAGAGGTCAGTAGAGGGAGCACTTGTTGGCGGCAAAGAGAGCTTCAACATTGGGAGTGTTTCTAGCCTGACAGGGATGTCAGATGTTGGGTGGATCAGTTACTTACTTCTCAGTCACTGAGTTGCAGTGCAGTAGCACGATGCAACATGATGAGAGGGGGATGCAATGCAGATGCAGTGTTGGGAGGATGGACCAACAACAACATGGATGCAGAGAGAGCTGTCGTATGGATGTAGCAGTGGCAGTAGCAGGGCCATGGGCAGCAGTATAGGATACAACAGTGCAGAGGATGTTGGGCAGGGAGGCCTAGCATCAGCATAGTGACCGGTGCCGCATAATCAGAGTGATACTCAATGAGGAGTATTACTAGAGCAAAATCCTGGCTAAGAGGGAGTGTTGATTTGGGTTAGCATCGGATGTGCTCTAGCCATGAAAATTGGTAGATAGGCTAAAGCACATGAGATCACCAAGACCCAGCAGATTGTACCCGGTTTGGGAGATATTAAAATAATTAATATTTTTAATGGGGTTCCTAAGTCTAAACTTAGGAAAAATAAAATATTAATGGGTATTAATATAAAATTGGGTTAGAAGGTTCCAAAAGCCATGGATCAAGCCAAATATAATCTTAGCCGTTGATTAGAGATTTAATCTCTACTGTTGAAGGACCAACGAGAAAAGTATAAAAAGAGGCTTGAGGGTCAGTTGGAGAACACACCAGAGTGATCAGTCATTCGTTTTGCTAGAGCGGGGTTGCTAAGCAAAGTTGAATCAGTTATCAACAGTGAGTACGAGGCAGAGAGGCAGAGACAGTACTGAGAGACCAACGCAGAAATAGAGAGAGCGAGAGCAACAACCAGTCTAGGCTATGTAGAGCCCAACAGAGACAACGTAGAGGCCAGAGGGACTATGTTATCCTTGCAGAGGTTGCTGGAGTGATGCAGAGGGTCCCAGAGGCTGCGCAATGCCTCAGAGGGCTGACGCAGAGGGTCTTGGGGCTGACGCAGGTCAGCTGGAGGCTGACGCAGAGGCCAGAAGGGCCAGCGATGAGCTTTAGTTGTGCTAGAGAGGGTTTCGTGGGACAGGTTTTCTAAATACTTGTTTTCGAATATAGAGGTATTGCTACCGTATATTTTTCTCTGTCAGATGAGCTAGTTAGGCGCCCAGTTGTACCCAAGGAAATACTGCATAATAATAAACTTTTTGAATAGCTGCACCAGTTTTCCCACATTTGGTTTTTCCGAGGACATTTGTCCAAAAATAACGGTGTCACTTGTGTGCTTGTTTTCTTTCAATTGATGAGCTGTAAGATGTTGTGACTGTATTGTGTTTATTCGGTATTTAAATGTTTTAAATAACTTCTTCAAAATTTACAAGTAGAAAAAATATACCAACAGAATACAGATTAATTTTCTAACGGATAGACTTAGAAAATTCAACAATAAAAGGCTGGGAATATATAGAGATATAAGGTAAGTTGGGAGTTCTTATCCAATTACCAATCTAGGGTAAGAATTCCACCTTTGATGGAGGGATAGGAATCAGGATCAAAGAATAAGTGGTGAAAACTCCAATTTAAGGATGGATAGGATCCGAATGATTTATCCAAGGTAAGTAGTTGTAACAATTTCTGGAAACTCCTAGAAGAGGAAGCTTTTGGAATTGTGATCATTATCCTGTATTTCTTGAACCAACGTAGGTGCAAAGGGGAGCAACCTGCTGGTGAACGCACCCCAGTAGGCCTACAGGGAGCGTTGGTCCTCAAATTGACTGAGATGAAGCAGTTCGGGGCTGAAACTCTGGGAAATGAAAGGCACATGCACAGGGCTTTGTTCAAGATGGTGACAAGGGGGAATAGGATGTTGATTGATCCCATTAGGAGGCTCACTGATCGGATGTGACAAAATGGCCTATAACAGGCAAGGCCGCCTCATCCAGCGATGTTCCATGAAACTTCTAGGAACCCGACATTTCGGGCCGTACTCGTACTCAAAACTACGAAACTTAGCTGAAACTCGGTCGAAACTTGACCATCATGTAATCATCTATGAGAGTTAATATAGACTTGTTTTTCCTTCTAAATTGTTATCTATGGGTCTTGTTCATTTTTTTCTTGCAAAGATAGTGTGTTATTCACTTATTTATTTATATATATACATATATGGTGTTTTAGCTGACGTTTCAACTGACGTTTCAACCGACGTTTCCATTTTTGGGAGGTGATGTTTCTAAACGTACCCGTTTCGGAAACTCTGAAACGTTTCTGCATTTCTTGCAACTTAGTCATCCAGGTATTGGTTCAATGATAAACATAAAAATTGCTTGGTCACATTATTGATTGTCTTTATAATTGAACTAAAGACTTCTCAGTTCTCTTATGATCATTCCTTCGAGAATTTCTTTCCAAGGACAGACAATAAAATATGCAACTATGATATGAACCTGTACCTTGTCATAGTTTTCTCTTCTCCTTTTTCCACTGTTCAGAGCTTTTCTAGATCTTGGGTATGGACTTGTCAGTGCTCTTTTTATTGTTGCACTATTATTATCTACACTCTGGAATGTTTGTAGTCTCTGTAACAGACATTAATAGTAGAAGTGTCAAATGCAGTAACTTCCATTTAACATATGCTGCCCAACTAGCTGCAAATGGATCAAAATGCTTGAATATATGAAGAATATGGTCAATCAATCGTTGGTCTAAGTAATTCGGTTTTTAAATTTTTTATTCAAACTAGCTCTCACACATTGTTTTTTTTTTTAATTCTTCAAAGCAGAATATTTTGTCAGTTTTTTTTCATTGGAAAAAGTTCATAATATCTATTCAAGAATAGCTGAAATTACATATTGTGTATGCTGAGAGCATTAAAGAGTATTCCATATGACCACTCTTTTCAAGCAAAAAGGAAGAAACTAAGAGGTCTGCAAGAACTCTTTTCAGATCTCCCTAAACTGTTCAGAAGAAACTTAAAATGAATATAACAGTCCTCAGTATCCACCTGTAAATGTTCATATTACATATATTTGACTATTGATAGTTGTCTAAAAGAGGGCATAGCCTTCAATCCCATTCCAAAGAAGAAAAGCTGAGTGGAAGATTCCAGAAACGTAATGTCTGTCCTGTAAAAAACATCTGAATAAGCAGCATAAACAGCATCATTGTTCAGCTCAAACAAATCACAGAAATCTCGACACTAGCAACAATCTTTACAAATTAATGTGTCATTGTTCAGATCAGAATATTGCTTCTGCACCTCAAAGCAGAAAAACAAACAAGACATCATTCTATCCATAATCAAATAGTGAAAGATGAAGCCCAAGCTGGGGAATCCTGCCCTTTATTTCCATCACCACCCAAGACTGTGCATTAATTTGAATACCATATTTTGACAAAGAATCAGCCAAGGAATTGAGTTCCCTGTATATATGCTGGAAGGACAAATTTGTAAATCCCTCGTCCATTCTTGAATCTCTTTAACTACTCTCAGGGCATTTGATAATAATTGACTGAAGAATCATGCTATGCTGTTGTGGGCATGTATAACCCGATTATATTTTAATATAATGCAAATGTGCATGGACATTATTTGATAACTTGTAAAAACACAGCTGGTAAGTTTGGTGTTCATAAGAATTTAGATCTGGATTTCTAGTGAATTAATAACTCCCGATTACATTGAAATGCTTATTGTGACAATTGATAAAAATTCACAAGTTTGGAGGTCCTATTCAGGTGATAAAGCATCTTCATTCGCTCAAGCGAATTTCTGGTCCAGATCCATCATATCCTGACATTTGCTTTTCTGGTGCTGGAAGGTAATGTACTCCATTCAGTGGTTAAATGTTGCTTTCAATCATTAAGATAGGAAGGGCTCAACAAATATACAAACCCGACGTACTTTCTTTCTTGGTATTAAAACTAATGGCTGATGTAACTGTGTTATCAGAGATGTTTCACAGCTCAGCAAACATTTTCCACAAATTGATTTGCTACTCGGTAATGGCCAAAAAGTTCAATTGGCTCCTGAAAATTACATATTCCGGGTAAACTATCCATCTGATTTGTGTTCAACCTTGGCTCATTTTATTTCTACTCAATAAGCTTGTATATGACCTGATTTATTTTATTGTGCTTGTTTTATTAACTTATTATGTTTCCTTGTTTGACAGCATTCCAAAGTGCATGGTGCTTACTGCCTGGGAATTTTCCAAAATGGAAAAGATCCCACTACTCTTCTTGGTGGTAGGTGGCTTTACATGTATGCTATTATGCACTGAATGTGGTCAACTGGTTTTTGTAATTAAACTTGGAACTCAGTAGGAATCAGCCAAAAGGGTAAACATAAATAAGAAATGAGCTATGGACATTATAGTATTATACCATGTTTGGTCCTTTTATGGTTGATAACTTGATAGTAGGCATTGATGTAAAAGTCTGTTGAACCTGGAATACCTTTGATATGCATTCTCTTTGTTTTTCAGAAATCAGCTTTGCTATTTGGATACTACCTCAAAATTGAGTACTTGAAAATCAGATAAAGATTATATTGTGTGTTTTCATGATTCTTGGGCTCCGGTGGCTTTAATAACTGACTTAGTTCTTGAGCATTATTTTCTTTTCCTGGTACAGTCAGAAATGTTTGATTCCGTTGTCTGACATCAATATCCACATAGATAAATGATAGAGCTGCTGTTTTCTTAATACATATGCAATTGCTTCTTGTAAAAATGGTTTTTAATAACTGGCCTAGTTCTTGAGCATTATTTTCTTTTCCTGGGACAGTCAGAGATGTTTGATAATGTTATATGACATCAATATCCATTGAGACAAATGACAGTGTGGCTGTTTTCTTAATACATTTGCAATTGCATCTTGAAAAAATAGGCTCTATGTTTTATTTGCAGCACATGAGAAGGAAGTGATTGTTTCGATTGAAGGTCTTGCTTAATATGTTTATTCTCCTTGGGTCATTTTGGATCTGTGTAGGTATTGTGGTCCGCAACATGCTCGTAACCTATGATCGGGCCAATGAAAAGATAGGATTTTGGAGGACTAATTGTTCTGAACTATGGGAGAGATTGCAGGCAGCTGTACCTCCGCCGCCTGCAGAGTCAAACTCTGAAGGAAAAAATTCAAGCGATAGTATACCACCACCACCTGCAAAGTCGAACTCTGAAGGAAAAAATTCAAGTGATAGTATACCACCACCACCTGCAAAGTCAGACACTGGAACAAAAAATTCTAGTGATAGCATGGATGTTTGGCCACCTGCTTTACCTCCAGCAGTAAACGAAGGTATGCTCCTACAAGTTTGTCTCATTTCCTGATATGGGGAAAATTGCATAATAGGGAGTCCGAGGTAGGCTACAAATTTAGGTTTTACTCCTGTTTTGGTGTTTATTACCTTTTCATTCGAAATGATGATATTGCATTTATCAAAACTTAAGCACTTTTCTAAAGATTATATTCCAGTTTGATTGACTTTTAATCTAAGTATTCTTAACATATTCAAATGTTCAAAATTAGAAAATGGAAAAGTTAATAATCTAATTGTCAAAAGTTTAAAATGAAAAGTTTAGGTTGGCTCTCTAAATTGAAGATTGTAAATTTCGACAGATCTTGTAAAAATTGTTTTATACTATGTTGCACTGGTTGTTGGGATAGGGGGACCAGGGGTATGGGGGGATGAATTTCCGGGATGGCTAGAGGGCACCCCCAAATTTTCAGGGGATGGCAGGTGGGGGACGACAAGTGCGACAACTAATTTTTAATATTTATTAAAAGATAAATATAAAAATAAAATTTAGTAATTCAGCATAAACATGAATGATAAATTAAAATATAAAAATTAGAACTATTACAAATCTCGTCATCATTGCCCATTGTCAAGAACTTAAGAAGTACTATTAATCTGCTACAACCTACAATCTACTATTGTTTACATAATCATTCTTATGATGCATGGTGAATCATTTCAAAATTTAAGTAGCAATTAAACTTTAAAGACAGTAAAATGTAATAAAATTGTAAACATGAACAAGTCATTAAAATTTAATTATAAATCCCAAATTAAGAGTCTAGAAATTAAGAACCTTGCGAGACTTGTCATCACTGTAATGTATTTCATAATCATTTAGAATTAGAGCACAAAGATTATTACCATCCCGTCTATTTACCTTATAACATTAAGCGTTAAAGATGAGTTAACCAATATAATGTTAATTTTAGGAGTAACAAATGATATGTACAAAAGTAATAATGTCATAAAGTGAAATAAATTATATATAATAAATGATGTCTATGTTAATGTATCCAGGGAATTAGTTGATTGGTTTCTAAAATGAATAAAGGAACTTGCTACGTATATAAACAACACCACTAGTAATTTAGTAGCACATTGGTATATTATCTAATCTCTCCTGCTTGTCTCTTGCATATATTTAACATGGTATTAAAGTCACGGCGATTGTGGCATTGGGAAATTTCGAAGATTCATGCCAAGAAAAGGTTTGTCACAGACATGGAGAAAGAGACAAGTTCAAATTGTAGGCACATTAATTCATGGAGTATAGTGATCGTAAACATGAATAAGTCATTTCAATTTAATTATAAATCCCAAATTAAGAGTCTCAGACTTCACCCTGTTGCTTGACTCTTACCTCACCTTCAACCTTTGCTTGAGTTCTCTCAGCGCTGTCTACCTTTGCCGCCGTGAATGGAGTTCTTTGTTCAACATTTACTTTTGCTCGCAGTCTCAGACTTTGCTCGACTCTTACCGACAACCCTCACAATCTGTGTTTACTTGCAACCTTTGCTCGAGCTCAGTGTTTACCTACAACCTTTGCAACCCGTGTTTACCTTCGTTGCCGTGTCTCAGTAACAATGTTTACTTTTGTCGCCATTGTGTGGTGTTGTGTGTAGTATGTGATAGGTTTAATTTAGTGTGTATGCAATAGGTTTAGTTTAGTTGAATTTAAAGTTTAGAACTTAGGTTTTAATTTTTCTTTTGTTGATTTAAAATTTTTAAAGTTCAATGTACATGATATTGGGGGACGTCCTAAAGTCCCCAATTTTTCGAGGGACGGCCTAGAAGTCCCCAAGTCCTTGATGGAGTCCTCGACCAATTATGGAAGTTTCCAATGAGTTCCAACGTACCCGGATTGTTGAGACAAAGGGAAACACCATGAATTTTGGTGGGGATGGGTTCTCGTGCAACATAGGTTTTATATAATGTCGACTGTGGATATTCTTGAAAATACTTAATCATATTTACAGGAATTTCTGTAATACAAGCGTTAGACTCTTGAAAGATCTTCAATCCGAGATACCTAGAAAAAATCATGTATATTCTTCCAATATTTCAAGTACTTCTAAAATTGTAGGAATTCATTAGCTATAGACATCAATTTATTGTTTTGCCTCTACTTCATTATTGTTAGAACCTCTCCTTTACTTTTGGAAGTTTTAATTTAAGCCTTATTGTTATCTTCCATTTTTATGTTTCATCAAAATGTCAATTAGTACGCCAAGCAGATTAAAACTCTGTGTAGTCTTGGGGTTAAAGCACCAAATTTTCTCTGTATAAAAGTGGCTTGACACATCAAGGGAGAATTTGAAAGGGGGGAGGTGTTGTCGCCCAGATTGTACAGGCACCGCGACAATGCTCAGGATGTGGGCTATCATTTTGATTCCCGCCCATTCTGTTCTAGCTGTCTCCCAGCAACATGCTATGGGGGGTAGTACCTATGGAATGAGATGAAGGAAAACAAGTTGGAAACCAACTTGTTTGGGAGACACGGATAAGTGGCCTAGCCACTTGGTTGAAATTAACCAATATTATTGATTAGATTAGATTTTCTATTATGAGACCAGTGCCTTAATGGAGTCACAAATTCTTGCTTCCTATAAATTGCAACCAAATGACTGGATGGACACTCGCTGCTTGAATGGTTGATTGACCTATATGATATGAAAATCCTAGAACCTATGTGAGATGTAGTGATGTTGGTAAATTTTAGTTAGATGCCTAGTCTAAGTGAACCTTCCCTTAACTATTTTGATGCTTAGCTCCAAGGTAGGTTGTGGGAAGGAGGCTAACAGGAAGCAGGCTAGGGCCTAATTAATGATACCTTCTGTTAGGCTCCTATCACTCATGCCTCCAGCGCTGCAGAGAGTATGGCTCTGACAACTGCAAGGTCATAGTGTTAACCACCGAAGAGTTGGCGAGGCTCCTCAAGCTAGATAAGAAGGGTTGTCCTATGTCTCTATCAACCTAGCTTATGCTAAGGGGTAAATTATTAATGCAATCTAAATTTAATATGCTTATGCAACAGATTATGGGTGAGATTGTCTTGAGTTAAGATTGCTTAAGTTATTTAAGTACTTGGTGAGAATTTTTCTTAAGGCAAGAGTACTTAAAAATGTTGTGATACAATCTTAAACAAGATAAGTGTTAAGAGATACAAGTGTGTAAACTTCAACAATACTTTACAAGATACCAAGTAACTAATTTATCCACCAATGATTATTATCACAAGATGTTATGCCAATCAGTCAAGATCAATGTCAGATTTTGAGTAAAAAGAGAGATAACCTTTTAGGGCAAGATGAGATAAGTCAATTTCAGATTTATGATAGTTTATATCATCAATAACACTTCAGAAAATTCAAAGCTTATCAATGTTATGTCAGCGATGCATAAACCACTTCAAATGATGAAACTTTCCCAACACATAAAACCATAAAATTTCCAATTTGACCAGCAATGTAAATTAGCTTCTTTAACACACTTTATGACAATGTATTTAGTGATATTTCAGATCTGATTTTAAAATTACAGCAGTGAATAGTTGCAGATCAGCAAGTTAAAGATGACAAAAATAGATGGTTAATATGCCCAAAAATAGAAAAAATGCACTAGAACTCAAAATTCTCAATTTTAAGGGCTTTTAGGATATGTGATTCAGAAATTTTAGAACTGATAAAATTATTACAGCAGTGAATTAGTCACAGATCAGCAAGCTAAAGATATTGAATACGCTGTCCAAAATGTCTAAAATAGCGAGTTTTTGCCGGAAACTGAAAATTTCAGTTTTTGGCCTTTTTTATTAAGTATTTGATTCAGAAATTTCAGATCTGCGGAAAATTTCATTTATGTGGAAAAATCCAACGAGCAAAAATGTTAGATCTAGGTCAAATCAGAGAATGCTCAAGTGGCCAAAACTTGTGAAAATTTGGATCATGCAATTTTAATTTTTAACCGATTTTAAAGGGTTTAAAGGTCAAACCTAGGCCCAAGGCCTTGAATACCCAATCATTGAAAATCGTTGAAACTTTGGGATCACATTGCCGCTTGCAAAATATGAATTTTGAGACCTTAAGCTTGCAAAACCGCCAAGTATTTGGCCTTAAGACTTCAAATTAGGGTTTCAAGTCAATTTTAAGGCAAAAGAAGCCAAGAAAAGAACAATAAGGCTAAGGGAGACGAATTTGTGGGGATAAAAGGGATGAAATGATAGATTGGGCGGCTGAAATGGCAAGAGGAGGCCAAAAATTGAAAACCTGTGTCTCGATTTTTTTTCTCTTTCGAATCTGAATTTTGCCGTCAAATCTTTAGTAGATGTCCCTACAAAACTGTATAGAGTCTAGATCTTACTCTTAAGGGCCTAGATTTAACTATTATCTCATTTGATCCCTTGATTCAACTTGCAAAAATGAAAATAAAAACACCCAAACCCCAAATATATACAAAATAGATCTAAAGCCCCAACCCAATTTAGAAAAATAATTTACACTTGAAATCATAAAATTATTTTACAAATTGTACATGGGATTTTAAATAATTTTTGAAAAAATATTTTTTATAATATTTTTTTTTAAAGAATGCCCAAAATGCTTTAGAAAAATTATTGCTCACTGTAGCCTTAGTGAAGCTTTAATCCACCATATAAAAACTAGGAATCCAAGCAAAATGATCCTTGTTCACAGTCTGTGAACTTGGAGACCAAGGATTGAGTACCTGCAAACACTATGTATTATCTCAAAATATATCAAGTAAAACACCACATAGGAAGCCCGTAGTTTATACATACCATAGATCAACGAACAAGAACGCCCCGAGTTGCACCCCAAGGTCTTTTCTTATAGTAGAAAAAATAGTTCCCATCCGAAGAATAATTTATAAAAGGCTTTAGCAGCAATTCTAGCCAGAGATCAAGATGACTAGAGACTCAACTGACTCTCTAATTTATAGATAAATCCTCCAAATGAAAAAATAACAACTAGTTTCTTTGATCATTGTCAAAAATAATCTTGGCTGTTGATAAGCACTTAAAGATCTTTTAATCTTAGCCCTTGATTTTTTATTTTTGAAGAATTTTCGAATTTATCTTTTAATGCCATTTTAATTAGTTCAAAATTAACTATTTTGAGTTAATTTCCTCAAAAAATTGACTTTCGCGTAACCACCAAGGTCCAAGGGTCCAAATTTTCTTGAAATATACAATATTCCTATGTTGCATCGGATTTGGGGATGGGGGGGACGAGTTTCTGGGATGGCTAGAGCGCACCCCCAATTTTCAGGGGATGGTAGGTTGGAGACAGCAATTTTATATGTTTAAATTTTTTAAAAACAATAAATATTTAAAATAAAAAAAGTGAAACATAATATGCATATGCCATAAACATGAATGGCAACTTGATAAGTAGAACACATTGAAATATTTAATAAACACTAACTAGTTAAGAAATCTATTCATCTTAGTAATTATAAAATTAAAAATAAAAATATAAAACCAAAAAGATAACACTTTTAGGGGTCCAAACAACAATGTATAAGATAGTTCTAGAATCCAAATTCAAAATAATACATATTGTGAGTGCCAAATGGAAAATGTATCATAATAAGTTAAGTACACAAAATGCCAATGAAGTCCCTGACTCAATGGCAATACTATCATGAAGGCTAAAGCTACTCATAAATTTAGATCCTCTGCATTAATGCTGTCCAAAAATGCTTGAGCCTCACTTCCTTCTCTGTCATCATCATCAATGCCCCGCAACTGCAAGTCAATGCCATCTAGTGGTACATTTACCAGTCCTCCCTGGAGAGATGGATCATCCACCTCATCATCAATCTGGGAAGGATCCTCAGGATCCACATCCCATCATGTCGCTGGTCCTTGTAAATACTCTGGTGTTTTCCTTGTAAGAAGATGAAGATTGCTATGCACATAAACTAGTTTGTCTACTCTCTTAGAGGTAAGCCTATTCCTCTTAATAGAGTGGATAAAACTATATGTGGACCAGTTCCTTTCTGCAGCTGAGGAATTAGCAACCTGAGATAGTAAACGCATAGGTAGTGTGCATATGTTTTGGAGTTTGGTCCCCATACATCCTCCACCATCCACTAGGACTTCTCTATGCCATATCCATCAAATCTTTTTTTTTTGCAGAAATAGTAAAACTGGAGCTATTGAGCATTGTAAAGTCAAGAAATTGTTCTTGAATTATGGTTGCTTGCTCCTCTGCATACATCTTTTGTATGGCATCAATAAATCCTAATTTCACTTTAGGATCATCTATTGGTGCAACTTTGCCTTCCCTTTCCACATACCACTTTGGATTAAGTGCATAAGCAGCCATATGAAGAGGTGTGTTCATCCTGTTCCATCTTTTCTCTATCAACTTTTGGATTTCATTAAAAGATTCCAAAGAGGAGTCCCTCTGATGTACAATGGACTTGACATGTCCAATAATGTTGTCAATTGACTCGTATATTTCCCCAAGGTTAGGGGAATTTGAATATGCATACCTTATGAGCTCCACTATTGGATATGTGAAAGAGACAATGTGTTTCACATCAAGCCACCTTTCCTCATTCAAAAGTATTTGTCTTATCTTCTTTCCCTGATCTGTTTTGGATTCCCCCCTTGTAGACCACTCTGAAATGATAATAGTGGCCTTTAAGTTTTGTTGCACCTCTAGTAGACGATCAAGAAGAATAAAATAGGTGGCATACTTTGTATCCGCTGGTTTCAAGAACTGTTTTTTTGCATAAATCCTGTAAATAGCTAGAGAGGCATGGTGGTTGCAAATAAACATTTGTGCCTCTCTTGCATCCAAAATAATGCGAGTGATCCAAGAAATTTTTCCAATGCCTTTGAGTGCATTATTCAAATCATGCACACAACAAGGAGTCCAAAATAGATGCTTATACCTGTTTTGAATCATTAACCCCGCAGACCTACAAACTGGTGCAACATCTGTGATAACTTGAACTACATTTGTAGGAACAATCTCTTCAATTGTATCCTTCAATACCTCAAATCGGAAAGTTGCATCCTTCAACTTTCTAGTACAATCAATTGTCCTTAAGAAATAGGGCCCATTTGGAGAGGTGACAATGATGTTCAACAAAGGCCTTTGTTGAATATTTGTCCAGCCATCCATGACAACTGAATATCCATAAAAAACCCATGATTTCCTAAGGCCTTCCATCAACCCTTGCATCTTTGAGACCCCTCTATCTAGCAAAGTTGTCCTCATTTTATTATAACTAGGGGGTTGAAATGATGGGCCAGCAGCAATGACTTTCTTCATCATCTCTTTGTAGAGAGGAGAACGGGTGGCATTAAATGAAATTCCATTAGCAAAGAAAAATTCAGCCACTGCATCATCTGCAAATCCTTGCGTTGTGTATTGAACATCTCTATGACAGCAGCTTTCCTACTTGTCATAGTGTTACAAGGACCTTGAATTGAATCAAGTTCATCATTGTCATTGACTGCTCCTTGAGAGAACTCCATTGAACTGAGAACTCTTGGTTTTAAAAAAATGGAAGATCTGTCTTCCTCTATCTCTTCCATAATAGTCCCACCTGTGGCAATCATGTGAAGCCTTGTCATTTCAACTCTTTTCTCCAATGAGCAAGTGCATATTTTAACTCCATCCCCTGTAATAGCCAATAAATGATGGTAAACTCTAGTGTAGCTTCCATTAAATACATGGTTGCAAAGTTTGCATAACCACTGCTGTGAACCACCACTATTTTTCTTCTTGTTTTGGGTGATTTTCTTGACATATTGCAGCAATGGTTTCTTCACATTGATGGCACTGTACGCTGAGTCTTCAGTTGGATCAGGCATTGTATTTGGAGGTGACCTCATTTCAGATTGAGGAGATGGAGAAGAGGAGCTATCCATCTGAAAATTCAAAAGAATTTGTAAGATTAAGATTCAAACGTTGGAATTCATGATTTCAAGAAAAATAAAAGATGATTCTGTTCAAACTCTAAAAAGTTATTTAAAATTTAAATTTTCTATTTGCTGTGTGTGTAAAGTGAGAGGTTAATGCTGTCTTTTTGGGTGTGTGTAATCAGAGTTGAACAGGGGTGTTTTTCCTGTGAGAAACAGAGCTGAAACTGGCCTCAGAATTAACATCTTATTGAGCCATATTATTGTGGCAGAAGTGGATCAAGCTGCCACTCATTATCCATCTCTGTCTATGAAGGAGGAAGGGACCGAACCCTTGAAATATCTATGTCACCAGTTAAGAGGGGATTGAGGTGTTGAACCAAGAAGCCACTGTTTCAGATCTGAAACATTAGTCCCTAGACCTGTAGCAGCTCAAGTACATGAGGCCGAACTATATATTTCAAGTATGGGAAACAGTTATACTTCAAGGCAATGCTGATTTATACAAATTTGGAACAGATTTGGGATGCCGTTTCCCATATTTATACAGATTTGGAACAGATTTGATTTATACAGATTTGGAACAAAATATTTAATAAACATTTGAAGTATATAGATTTGGAACGTCATCCCATACGCCTGAAGCAGCTCAAGGAATAAGACGCTGCACCTGTAGCGGCGTATTATCATATTTGTTTCCAGTTTTGTCCCAATACAGAAGACATCAGACTGTAAATTTATTAATTTAATCTTTCTATCAAATCTTGATGATGAGTAAGTGATTAAAATTACATGTATGGGTTGAATTAATAATTTTCTGCGTATATAATTAAAATTTTATTGAGGGCAGGGGACCCCAATCTGTCCCTCACTCAAATCGGGGTCTTTTTTGATAAGTTTCTGCCATGGCCTTAGATTCCTATCTCCACTCTACTCATTAGCACTCTCATAAGCCTACCCCTAATTTATGCCCCATGATCTGTTGGTTCAATGATGAATGCAAATTTGGGCACAAACAATTCTATCTCACCTTCACACGTGATCCATCTTCCTCCCCTCGCCTCCTCAAAACATATTGTAAACTCCTTCTCCACAAACAATGAATATTTCTCTATCAGAAGAGATGAGATCTATGCGAGGCCCTTTGCTAGTCCTTGAAAGCCTTCTGGCGTACCCACCCATTTTCCTAGACACAACATCATATCGCCTAACCTTGACCCCTAGACCATGTTCTCCCACACAACCTCCCTTTATGACATACCTAGACAACCTCCCACCCACATCTCCTCTCCTACCTCTGCCACCTTTTCTTGTAGTGGGACATGAAGAGAGCAGTTAGAGCTATGTGTACCAACAGAGCAGACAATGTGGAAGGGATTTAGGTTGAATTCCTAAAGCAAGGTATCTAGTCGCTTGAGTCCCATATAGTTAATTTATTTAATGGTTAACCATGTTGAATGTTCAGGCCTCGGCCTCCAACCCCCCCGACAAAACTCATTATTCATCCACTACATAAACTAGTTAACAATTTTGATTTGAAAAACTATTGGACTATCATGGTGGGTCATACATTATCCGAGCTCTATGCTATAATCTTACATTGATGACTTTCTGAGGAGCTGGCGAGTTTCCATCTTAGGGTTGGAAAACAAGCAAGTTTCCACTCCAACTACTAGGCAATTGATCACATCTGCACACTCTGTAGCATTATTGATGAGTCTTGTTATTGCTCTTGAAGGTTTAAAGTTTCATTGTAGCCTTTTGGAAGGGGTTTGACACGGATTTGAGGGAGGTGTTATTCTAGAGACTCTGTGACATTAACGTATCTAAGACCCTCCTGCTAGCCATCATGAAATTATATGAGTCAATTATGGTATGCCTCAGGATGGCACACCACTTTTTTGACTTTATCCAAATCATTATTTGTGAAATTTTATCTATTGCGGCTACTGGAGATTATTCTTCTAACTCAGAAATTAATTTTGCAGTTTATTTACTATGGCAAATAACGAATAAAATCACAGCTGCAATTTACACCATAAAAATACCGCGAAAAATAAAATATTGGAAATTGAGAAATCCTAGCACACACACATTAAAATTGACATAGTTATTTATGGACAATTGTCACTGAAAAAACCCAACTTGGGAAAACCAGTGCAGCAAATGAGGGTTTTATTATTAATGTTCAACAACAATTCTGAGTACAATGATTTAGATGCCTAGCTGGCAATCTAATATGAAGAAAACATTGGCAAAAATATTGTGAGAATTTTCTCTCACTCCATAGCTATTTTCTGCTTCTGAAATAGCTTCCCCAACCTCTGCGCTGAGATGCATGCGTCAGCGTCTGTGCAGTCCTTACGCTGGCCCACTGAAGATTTCGGCCTTCCTTCCTTCGACTCTTCCGGGAACTGAGAACTTTCTCCTAGAATGCTGTTGCTCTCCTCTTCCACCTGCGACTCACCCTCTGGCTCTATCTGCTCCGTTGAACTATTGCTACTGAGAAAATCGAACTGCTTGGGCATCTGAGTATTTGCGTTGGATGATCTCCATCACCACATCGACTTTCTTTTATAATCCACTGTTGGAGCACCAACGACCAAGATTAAACGTTAATCAATGGCTAGGATCATTTTTGGGTCGATTTGTGTGAGTTTGTAGATGATTCACGCATTATCTCAATTAATATTGATTAATTAACTATATTACCTAAGTTTAGACGTAGGAAATATTTAAAAATTGGTTAATAATCTAATTGAGACACTTCTAGGCAAAATTTCCAGAAACAATTTCAGGGTTTTGGAGGTCTCATGTATTCTAGCCTCTACACAAAAATCCGTGGCTAGGACACATTTGGTGCTACAAAACTAACACTCCCTCTTAGCAAGGAATGTGTTCTAGCGTTGCTGCTTCCTGTAGCAACACTTTGTCTCTGCATCATATCTTATTATGCCGCTAATGTCTGGCTGCTACCACCCATCAACTACTACGCAACTCTGATATATGTTGCAACTGTGTTGTGCTGACCTTGCCATACTGTTGCCAACATTGCATCTGCACTGCAATTCCCTCTCATTTGTTGCTGCTGCAACTGCAACATCTGCAACATCCAAAATAGCCTGTTCCTGCTACTGAAACAGGTTCTCCACCATACCCATATGTTCTCTGAAATAGACAAACATAGCTCTCCCTAGAGCTTTCGTGAGTATATCTGCAACTTGCTCTTTTGTGGGAACATACTGTAGCTAGACTATTCCTCTTTGTACACAATCTTTGATGAAGTGATACCGAATATTGATGTGCTTCGACTTGTCATGAAGCATTGGATTCTCAGAGAGCTTTATGCAACTCTAATTATCACAATAGACACTGGTTGCCTCCATCCTGTGCCTAAACAAGCTTACTAGTAGCTTCTGAAGCCATATAGCTTCGCACATAACTGTGCTAGTTGTCATATACTCTGCCTCTGCAGAGCTCAGTGCTACTGGCTTCTACTTCCTGCTACACCAAGAAACCATTCGTGATCCAACACTGAAGCAATACCTGAAGGTACTTTTCCTGTCCACTGAACTACTTGCCCAATCTGCATCTATGTACCCACAAAGTCTGACGTCATACTCTCGAGTATATTTCAAACCATACTCGATTGTGCCTCGAATGTACCTCAGAATATGCCTCGCTACTGCCTACTGTACCCTTTTCGGTTCCACCATGAATTGACTAAGGGTATTGACTGCGAAGCAAATAATTGGCCTAGTGTTGGCCAGATACATGAGAGACCCAATGAGTTGTCTATACAAGATGGGGTCGACATCCTTGTCATCTGATGCATTTATCTTCTTCTAGTTGGTAATCATGGGTGTAGACATGGGTCTGCAATCTTGCATTCTGAACTTCTTCAGAATATCTGTAGCATATCTTCCTTGCTTAAGGAAGATCTTCCCATCCTTCTGCCACACCTCCAATCCTAGGAAATAATGCATCAACCCCAAATATTTCATGTCAAATTTTGCTGCCAGGTTCCTCTTGCAATCATTTATGAGCCCTTATGATTCTGTCAAGAATAGATCATCCACAGACAAAACTAGAATGAGGAGCTCATCCTCTACCATCAAATAGTAAAGGTTGGGCTCTTCGTCACTTTTGACGAACCCCATCTGCTGCAAGTAGGTGTCAATTCTACCATACCATGCCTTTGGGAGCCTGCTTGACCCCATATAGAGCCTTCTTCAATTTGCACACATGTGTGCGCCTCCCCTAAGTCTCAAAACCCTCTGGCTGTTCTATATAGACTTCCTCCTCTATCACTTCGTTTAAGAAGGCTGTACTAATGTCCATTTGGTGAATCTGCCATCCCATATGCACTGCTAGAGATATGGCTGACTGGATAGAAGTGTATTTGGAAACTGGGGTGAAGGTTTCCTCATAATCTATCCCTTCCTTTTGTGCATACCCCTTTGCCACGAACCTAGCCTTGTACTTTTCCACACTGTCATCTGTCACATATTTGATCTCATAGATCCACCTCGAACCTACAACTGATCTGTCTTCTGGCCTGGGCATTACCTCCCAAACATCGTTCGTCAGGATAGAGCTATACTCTTCTACAATGGCATCTATCCACACCCGATGTTGTGTAGCCTCCTGAAAGCTGGAAGGTTCTGCAACCTGAGCTACCAAGGCTTGGAAACTGTCAGGTTGTTTGCGTTGTCTCTTGCTCGTCCTAGGAGTTCCGAAAAACACCTTTGTATCCCTTAATGTCTGACGAACCTCTCTGCTAGCTCGACCATTAGTTGTGGGAGGTTTTGCCAACTCCTCCTCATCCTGTCTCTGCTGCTCTATTTGTTGAGAACTCCCAGGATTTCCTGCATCTGAGGAAATATTGGTACTGGTCACAGTACTTGACCCTTGTGACTGTCCTCCTGCTTGTCACACTGGCTGCTCTTGTGGCTACCCTTGTTGTTGAATTAAAGGAGCTTCTGCTGATTGATTCTAATCACTTGTAGGCATTTCACGATACCTCTTGAAAGCTCAGTCCTCCATGAACTTCACGTCTTGCCTTACTACTATCTTCCGACTGCTAGGAATGTAGATTTTGAATGCCTTTGAGGTTTCGCTGTACCCAACAAAAACCCCTTCTTTGCGGTGTTATCTAGTTTGGTCCGTTTATCATCTGGCACGTGACAATAAGCAACGTTGCTAAAAATTCTGAGGTGGCTGACTTCAGGCTTCTTCCTTGTGAAGATTTATTCTGGTGTTTTCTTCCACAATGCTATATGAGCAGTCTTGTTCTCAATATACACTGTTGTGTTACATGCTTCTGCCCACAGAAATCTGGGTAGGTCCTAGCCATATAGCATAGCCTTTGCAGCTCCAACAATGATTCTATTTTTCCTCTCCGCTACACCATTCTGCTATGGATTATATGGAGCTATCCATTCTCTCTTGATGCCTCCATTATTTGAGTGAAGTAGCTTGATATTCTTCCCTGTCACTTTCTCCACGAGAGCTTTAAACTCTCTGAAACGATCAAAGATCTCATCCTTGGTCTTCAAGAAGTAGATCTAGGTTCTCCTGGAATGATCATCAATAAAGGTGACAAAATATTCGGCACCGCTGAGAGCTCTAGTGGACATCGAGCCACAAATATCTGAGTGTATAAGTCCTAACACGCCATCAACTTTGCTGTCACTCCTTGGAAATGTTGCCTTAGCATGTTTCCCAAGTATGCACCCTCTGCACACATCATTGTGTTCAGTGCCTAGTTTAGGAACCCTTGTTACGGTTTCTTTGAGCATCCTGAGTGCTCCATGATGTAGATGTCCCATTCTTCTGTATCATAATTCATTCTGCTCCTTCCCACTGTTACTGTTACTGCTTATCAGTGCCATTGGAGAATCGATTTGTAATCGGTACACCCTGTTACTTCGAACTCCATTCTGTCTTACCTTCTTTCAGCTTGCGTGTTTGACATACACTTTCTTCCGTACGAAGTGAACATCGTACCCTTTATCCTACAATTGGGATACTGAAATCAGGTTCATACCCAATCTTGGCACATGCAATACATCTGAAGCACTGGTGTTTCTCTTGACCCCCCTAAAAATCTGTGGTACCTCTCCCTGTTGGAGTACATTTAGTTTTGCTTCCCATAGTAATTTGGAAATGCATCTGCTCCTTTTTGTAGCTAGAGAAATATTCTCTAACACTTTCCATGTGAGTTGAAGCTCCACTGTCTATGTGCCAGACTCCCTGTGAAGCTAATCCTGTTAAGCAAACAAATTCGTCTTCCAATCTGGAAGACAAATCTGAAGTCTCCTAAATGTTACTTCCATCCATAGCTATACCGGAACAAATGTAGTGTGCTATCTCTTTTCCTCGCGACGCAGATGCTGCTCTGCAGCCTGCAACAAAACTCTCTGCATCCAACCAATATTCTGCTTAGCGAAAAATCTAAGCTGCAACTACTCCCTTTGACTCCTGGAATCTCACTAATTTGGGCAATTCGATTTGCCTGCCTCCTTCCAACTGAAAAATTGAACTGCTGCCCTAGCAACTCGAACTGCTTGTTTTGGGCTCTGCGCAGTCTCTTTGGGAATTTGGATTTGCTGCTCCCTCTGAACAATGAAATTCTTCTCTCTACTTTTGAGCTTCCTGGCTGATCAATTAAGCTTTGATACCACGTGAAATTTTATCTACTTCAACTATTGGAGATTATTCTTCTAACTCAGAAATTATTTCTGCAGTTTATTTACTACAACAAATAATGAATAAAATCACAACTGCAATTTACACCATAAAAATATTGCGGAAAATAAAATATTGGAAATTGAGAAATTCTAGCCTACACAATAAAATTGACAGTTATTTTTGGACAATTGTCCTTGGAAAAACCCAAGTTGGGAAAATCAGTGCAATAGATGAGGGTTTTTATTATTAATGTTTAGCAACAATTCTGAGTACAATAATTTAGATGCCTAACTGGCAATCTAATCTGAAGAAAACGCTGACAAAAATATTGTGAGAATTTTCTCACTCCACAACTATTTTTTGCCTTCGAAATAACTTCTTCAATCTCTGTGCTGAGATGCCTGCGTTAGCATTTGCGCAGTCCCTACGTTGGCCCACTGAAGATTTTAGCCTTCTTTTTTTCGACTCTTCCGGGAACTGAAAACTTTCTCTCGGAATGTTGCAGCTCTCCTCTTCCACCTGCTACTCACCCTCTGGCTCTATCTTTTGTGTTGAGCCGTTGCTATTGAGAAAATTGAATTGCTTGGGCATCTGAGTATCTGCATTGGATGATCTCCATCACCACAACAACTTTCTTTTATAATCCACTGTTGGAGCACCAAGATTAAAACTTAATCAATGGCTAGGATTCACGCCTTATCCCAATTAACACTGATTAATTAACTATTTTCCTAAGTTTAGCCTTAGGAAACATTTAAAAATTGGTTAATAATCTAATTGAGACACTTCTAGGCAGAATTTCCAGAAACAATTTTTGGATTTTGGAGATCTCATGTATTCTAGCCTCTCCACAAAATTTCGTGGCTAGAACACATTTGATGCTACAAAAACTAACACTGTTAGGTTTAAAATGGGGTGCCTCTCAACAATTCTCTTCTGGATCTATATTGATGAGATGAGGTCTTTCCCCCATGAGCATATCTAGGAGGGAGATGGTTGCCTTCTACACTATGAGTTAATTTCTGAGCTCCTATTCACCAATGACTTGGTCTTGTTGGCCTTTGCTATCAAGGGCCTTTAGAGATAGATAGATGCAACGATTAGTTTCTGTGATCTTCAACAATTGATATTTAACTTGGGCAAAACTAAGGTTTTGATCTTTAATGCATTGACAACTCTCAATAGCCTAGTCATCCCCCTTTTGAGAGAGGGGGGCATCCAAACATCCCCTATTTGGGGAAACACGTCCTTGACATCGAGGAAATGTTTCCCCATGCGGTTCTCGCGAACAGGGACGTGGGAAAATATTTCCCTAGGCGCCCTCCATCTCGAGAGCATGGGAAATGTGGGGGGTGTGCTCACCTTTGTTGGGGTTGCATCCCCATGGAATATTGGCTATAAGTAATAAACAAGGATGACAAGCAGTGAAAAGTGTAGAGATTGGAGATTTATAATTTATTGATGTCCACAAATGACCAACGAATAGGTTAATGGGAGTAGAAATGCAAGCAATTATCATTTAACATAACTTTGAGTTTGAATTCAAGTTTGACGACCTTGAAATTTGACATAAATTCAATAATGAAAATTTCCCTAATAAAATTCGACATTAATTTCAACATGCTACAAAATTTAAAAATATATGTAATAAAATAAAAATAGAAATGAAATTATAGTTGATGGGCTGAGGATGGGTGAACCTAGGAGGATCCATAGAATGGTCCTTTGAAACTCTCCTAACATTTGAAGTCAAGGAGAAAAATCTGGGGATATATGTTTGTGTGCTTGATCTAGGTTGAGGGGCAATGCCATGCATGGAATAGGCGTGGCCTTCTCAGATTGTGGAGGTGAGAAATCAATTGACCACGTGAGAAGTTGTGCGATTGTCTCACACCTATAAAGATACATGTGTCCATTTTTTAGAAGTTTGCATGATGTTTAGTGTTTCCCATCATTGAGATAGGTTGGGAATAGGGAGGTTATTCCCCTAGTGGTCTAGGGCCTGGAAAGGCCTCACAAGGTCACTCGTTTGTGAGTGATATTGCTTTGCACATGTATAAAGCTAGACATATTTGATTGGGATAGTGAAAGAAGGTGGTGAGAGATGCTCCAAAATCACATAAGATGTAGTGATATTTACCTTGGATCTCATAATATATGGGACATTTGAAGATAAATTATTCCTTGGCATCAATATCATGATGATGGCAGGATTGGCATCCTCTTCACTTGTAGGATGTTGTCACTTGATTCAACTAACACATGGGGTGAGAACAAACACTTAGTTGATTGGGCCAAATATAGAGTACATGTGACGAACGACACCAAATTAAATTGAGATTGATAATGGGGCTGTCTTGTAATTGTAGTAAATGCTCATACTAGGTGGCCATTTTAGGGGCAATAGTTCCACCCAAGAGTTCAAAGGGGGAGATCCAAGCAAGCTAAATGTACACGTCAATGTATGTTATCCATGAGTGTCTTTTTGATATTCCCTTTTTAGAGGAGGTGACTAAGGGCATCTAGAGAGTACCTCAAGGGAGGGATGTGCAAAATAGGAATGCCAATGGCTAAAAGAAATGGAGAAGCTTCTAAGAACCAACGCTACCTATGTATAGAGAAGCTTAAGGCGAGAACACCTTTTGAAGAGCAAGGGCCAAGCACGGGCATCTCTCTTAGCTCATGTAGTAGTAGAACCCTCAATCGTTTGAACTCATGAAGGAAAACAAAAAGCCTGAAAATGCTCACAAATCGTAAAGGATAATGCCAAGGTTGGCTCAAACAATGGTTTGCTAAACAATTTGGTTACGGGGGATCATATGTTGGAGTATGATAATTTATAGTCTCTCCACCATAGTTACCAAATTTGATTACAAATACGACGACAATACATTTTAGAACATAAAAATACATATTGGAAGAAGTCCATTATAAGTTTGATATAAAAGTATACAATGCAAAAACTTGCAATTTTTTTCAAATTTGAGTTTTAGTTGTTAGATGGATTTGAGGTTTAGAAACACACAATAGGACAATCCAAACAAATGAAATGTTTTAAATAACATTTTTGTGTATTTATAGGTTTTCTTCATGAGATTTTAGGGTCTTTCGATGGGATTTTTTGTTTTTGTTTTTTGGTGCTTTTTTATGGTTTTTTGGGTTTGTAGTGTCATATAGTGTATGGCAGCTATATTGAATTGTATTGATACAATCAACAATACATTGATTGTATTGTACAAAAAATATGACATATTTTGGAGCCATATTTTCACAAAGGCCTCTAATATGATCAAATATTTTAATTATGCTCTTTCGGCCCCCACTTGACTAGAGAATACTTGGCAGATCATTTTCTTCTTCTTGGTACTCGAGGTAATGCAACCACCAATAGTAAGACCCACGTGTATGAGGGTTTTAGTGAGTGTAAGCATGATTAGTAGGTAGCTCCCCTCCACTAGATCCAGTCAAGGGTTCCCTAGGTTGGATCTAGTTGCTCCAATCATATTTCGATACAAAGATTCTATTCTTAGGCTTTTTTCAGTGGGAGAGATTCATAATCAACTGTAGAGGTTGACCTTGTACCTCATTAGCTTGATGACAAGATCTTGGAGCATTGAGGCTCTTTCCCATGAACTCGGCTCTAGAACATTATATTTATTTTTGCATTATAATAGTTGTTAGATTATAGTGATTAGTTGAGTCTCTTGCTTTTATAGGAGTGACCTTCATGGTCCCACATTGTATCACTACTTATGTATTGAGCAATGCTATTGACTTAATTTTTGGCCATTTGTTGGGCGTTAATAAACTTTCTTATCTCCACATTGGCCTTTGTAGGTGAAATGAAACTAGTTTTTGAAAATTTGGCGCTATAAAGAATTGTAGGTTTTGATGATGGTGTCAAAAAGATGCATCTTCGTTGGAATGTCGTGAAATTACAAATGAAAACTTTGTTGTTCAAGCATAGAAAGAGAAACATTACCCCTACTAAGTCAAGGTTGGGAAGTGGGTGCCCATGAATTGGAACCCCAACTAGGTTTATGTTATAGCGATTTTCATCTCGCTTCGAAATTGAAATGGAATATGATGGGTGTTCGTAGAAGTTAGTGGTATTAAAGATCATTATTAAAGTCCTGCTAAGGTTCACCATCCTCTATGTATGGTCAAAAAAACTAGCAAGGGTGTCTAGTTGCCTTTGATGACACCTTGGGGAGGAGGTGAGGAGGAACACATCATCTAATCGGGAATAGTGCAATCAAGACATAATGTAGGGGGTGGGCATCATTAGCACGAGTGCTGTCCTCAAGGTGTGCTTCATCAATGTAAATCCCAAATAATGTTGATGATAAGAGGCATACCTACTTGACCCCAGTGGCACTCTTGATGAAGTAAAAAAATCCTTGAGTTTTAGGAAGTAATCTTATAACTTCTTATAGAGTTTCATATTAACAACAATTAGAGAATCAATGAACCAATGTTGAGCAATCTTTGGAGCATGGTGTAATGACCCATTTCGATTTATAAGCAAAAGGGTATTAGTAGGTATACGATGTATGCATATGATAGCTATGTATGCATATGATAGCTATGTATGCATACATCATATGCCTTGCACTAGTATACTTATTAAAGAAATATGAAAGATGTTCAAGTGCCTAAATTTTAAGAAGGGATTCGACACTTTCAAAAGATACATATTAAATATTTTATAATTATAAGGCTATTAAATAAAATTAACACTTTCAATCCCCTTAATGTAAATATGTGCAAATATTCCTTTTTTAAATATTAATATTTGTTTTTAACTATTCATTTTAAATATTAAATATTCATTGTGAAAATATCAAACACTTAATATAAGTATGTATTATGGATAACTGTTCATTTGTTTTAAATACTATAAAATAAAGTTATGTATTAAATTATTAAATAAAATTAACACTTTCAATCCCCTTGATGTAAATATGTGCAAATATTCATTTTTTAAATATTAATATCCGTTTTTAAATATTCATTTTAAATATTAAATATTCATTGTGAAAATATTAAACACTTAATATAAGTATGTATTATGGATAACTGTTCATTTATTTTAAATACTATAAAATAAAGTTATGTATTACATTTTAAATATTACAAAGAATGAAAATTAACATTATCCTTTACATATTAAAGTAACTCTCCCTAAGGTAACACATACAATAGATGACTAAGGCAGAAAATCGAATGAAGGTGGTGGAAGAAGGTGGTGACTGCCTGAGGACAAGTATTACTTCGATCACTCTGAGACCAAGTAGGGGGAGGAGTTTTGGTTTTTGTGAAGACGGAGAGGAAGAATCATAGAGAAGGGAAATTACATGTTACTGATAGAAAGAAGTCTGAGCTCAGTTGTTCTTGAGATTTTGGGCACGGGGGCTAGAGTACCTTGAATTTGAAGTACTTTGAGGTTGGGTATTGAATTGGTGCTCAGTTTGGTTGGGAGGTTTTGGTCATTCTCATATTCGGAGTAAAAGCATATCAAAAGCATCTTCAACCACAGAAACCCCAGGTAGGTACTCAACATCAAATTGATAAATTCAGAAATTGTTATACTCTGTTTTTACACTTTAAATATTAAATTTAAGGCTTTACACATGTATTTCCTTGGGACTAAATCAAAATCCTTTTGAAAGTCCAAAAAACATCAAAAGGCTTTAGATGACTTATGCCTAGCCTCCTTAGTAGAAGTGTAAACATGTGGTCCCCAGTCTTGTGGTTGTTGAAACTTGCTTGTCCTTTAGCTATGAGTTTTTTTCTCTGAATGTTTCAAAAGCTCCGTATTCCGAAGTGTGGTGTAAACTTTGGTGAAGATAATCCTAATCATGATTGCCATTGAAGAGATCAACAATATGAAGTGCAAGATAATCAATACCATGCTTGATAAATCTAGCCTTCCCCATCCACTACTCTGCTAATGCCCAAGGCCTAGATGGATCTTTTAGTATTTCTTGGGGAATATAGGTTGCATGAGGTGGGGGAGGAGGGAATAGTAAGAGAATTGAATTAGTGGTTGGAAAGGGATGAACATGTAACCCACGGTTATGCAATGTCAAATGAAAGAGTGGTTTTGTTAAAGAGGCAGGTAAGCCAAAATGTTTTATGGGAAGCGTGAAGGGCCAAGATAAGTTAGTGGAATCTGGGCCGTACAATGGAGTTTCGTCTTGCAACTTGACTTTTTCTTGTATTTATTATTATTATTATTTTATCTTCTAATTTTTTATTGGACGACTAAAGTGACTTCTAGTTGCCTCTCTCAAGTTATAAAAGTGACCCTCGCCTTGTTCTCTCATCACACAATTGAGCAAGTCGTTTCTCTTGGAGACTAGCGATTTTAGCAAAGGAGAAGAGAGGAAGAGAGCAGCGGTTTTAGCTAGGGCGTTTTCAACAGTGAGCAAAGGAGATTTCAGCAGCAAGAGAAAGAGATTTCAGCAGCAGATTTGGAGTGCAGAGTTTCTGGCTACGACATTCTTGGCTTTTGGATCAGCTACAACCATATTTCTCTTGTGTTTTCTGACATTTTGGGGTAATTTCAGCTACAGAGAATTAATTTGGGCAAGCAACATTCATTTTCTTAGTCTTTTCCTATTATTTCTTCAATTTTTCGAGGGTTTATGTTGCAAAAAATATGAAAAACGTTTTTTATTTACAGATTTATTTATTTATTTATTTTTGTAGCAATAGCTTCCAACCAAAGTGCAACTACAAGTTTAAGCCCCAGTGCCAACCCAAGGGCTAAATATTATCCTCTTTGGAGGCATGTTCAGAAGCTTCAAAAATGTGGGGGTGGTGGCTCATGGGAATGGCGATGTAATCTTTGCAATAATTCGTACAAGGGCTTCTACCCAAGAGTGAAGGCACATCTTTTGCATGGAGGAGGACAAGGGGTTGTGGGTTGCACAAAAACAATAGACCCATTGGCAAGGAGGGCATATCAAAGAGAGCAAGATGAGGCAGATGTTCTAAGAGAAGGCATGATGAGCTTAGTCAAGCTACTCCTCAAGCTCCATCTAACATTGAGCCAAGGATTGTAGTTGAAGCAAGAAAGAGGAGAGTCGATGCCACTCAACAACATGAACAACCAACACCCAAAATACCAGAGGGGCATCCCCTTCAGTTCAGGATAGCAGAATTGCTAAATTGGTGAATGTGCAAGCGAGAGAAGAAACTGATTCCAGAGTGGCTAGGTGCATTTATGCATGTGGTATCCCATTCAATGTTGTTCGCTCTCCTTGCTGGCAAGATATGATAAGGGCAATTAACAAATCTCCTCAAGGGTACAAGGGGCCCAACTATGAGAAAGTCAGAACTCAGCTTCTTAAAAATGAGAAGGAGCTTGTGGAGGATATTTTATCACCAATTCGTTCTTCCTGGAGTAGCTCTGGGGTTACCACAATCTCAGATGGATGGACAGATACAAGGCACAAACCATTGATAAATATCATTGCCACTTCCACCAAAGGAGCAATGTTTATCAAGGCGGAGGACTGCTCAGGAGAGGTAAAAGATGCACAATTCATTGCTGATGTTATTATAAAATCTATTGAACAAATAGGGCCTAACAAGGTGGTGCAAGTATCATGGATAATGCACCAGTTTGCAAAGCTACAGTTCTAATTATTGAGGGGAGGTATGAGCACATCTTTTGGACACCATGCATTGTCCATAATCTGAATCTGATCTTAGAGGAGATCGACAACAAAGTTTCATGGATAAAGGAAATCACAGGGGAAGCAAGGGAGATTGTCAAAATCATCACCAACCACCACCAATCTCAGGCAATATTTCGAGAGTACTCCAAATTGGAGTTGTTAAGAGTTGTCAAGACAACTTCTTGATGTTGCGCCGCCTTGTTGAGGTTAAGCATGCATTAGTTTCTATGGTGGTGAGTCAACTTTGGATTGAGTGGAGACAAGCAGATTCAGAGCAAGGATATATGGTGCGTAGTCTGTGCCTTGATGAGGATTGGTGGAGCAAGATAGATTTCTTGCTAAAGTTCACAACCCCTACATTTGAGCTTCTTTGGAATGCTGACACTGACCAACCTTTCTTAGGAGAGGTATATGATGGCATGGATTTCATGGTTGAGAAAATTATGGAAATCATTTCGCAAGAGTCTCCACAACTTTTGTTTGTTGATGATCATTTTGCTGATTTAGTCAAGAAAATCATTGTTGATAGGTGGAACAATTTCAACACTCCATTGCACACTTTAGCACATGCCTTGAACCCCAAATTTTATGATGAGGAGCTTATTGCTCAAAGCAATGGGAAGAGGAAGGCACCCCATAAGGATAGAAAGGTGGCTAATGGGGTGAAAAAGCCCTTATGAGAATGTTTTTTGCTCATCTACACAGGGGGGTAAAGGAAGAATTTGCCAGTTTTGTTACAGGAATAGATGATTATGCTGATATATCAACTTTAGAGGAGAGAAGCACCATGAATCCAGTTAGGTGGTGGATTTGTCATGGAGCAAATGGTGTACATTTGCAAAACTTTGCCATTCATATTCTTTCATAAGTGGCAAGCTCTTCATCAACAGAAAGGAATTGGAGCACTTATGGTTTTATTCATTCTGTGAAGTGCAATAGGTTGGGCTCACAGAAGGCAGCGGATCTTGTTTATGTGCACTCCAACCTCCGCCTTGCATCTTGTAGGGGTCCAGAATATAACAGTGGTCCTTCTAAAGAATGGGATGTGGATGCAAAGAGTCCTGATTTGGATCTCTCTCTTGCTGCCTTGGATATTGAGGTTCAGCCTAGAAGTGGAATTGGCCCATCATCTTCTTCAGCACCACCATCCACTGTTGAGCATGCTTCTATTTTTGATGAGGATTAGTCTTTTGTCTCTATAGTTCTTGCAACCTTATAGTCTTTATTGTACTTGCAGCCTCATATATATAATAAAGGCTGATTTTGAGATTTGGATATATAATAAAGGTTGATTTTGGATATTCCGACATTGTTATTTTGATTTTCATTATGTGATCATTCATGAGTAAATGTGATGTAAATTAAATCATAATGTTTAAACTTTAAATGTAATAAATTATAATGTATCATGTATGCTTTATGATTGCACATAACATTTCTTAAATGTCCTAAATTCTAATCGATATATATATATATATATATATATTCGCGTTTCCCCATTTCCAAAATTTGGGGGGGGGGGGGTTGCGTTTCGTACCCGTGCCCGTTTCGGAAACTCGTACTCGTTTCCCTGTTTCGTGCAACTTAGTAATAGACATTAACAATGGACACATTCTTATTACTTGACACACCATTGACATTATTGTATCCTAAGTTCTAACATCTGTTAACACTTAATATATTGTAACAACTAGACATTAATATCAACTCTCACATCCCCCGTTGGTGACCATTTGATTACCCCTTGCATTGAGTAAATTTTCTCAACTCTCCAAATTTGTCTTTTTAAGGGGATTCATGGCAAAATCAACAAGATGCATTTTTAGTTGGGCAACACAGAGCTCAATACAATTGTTTTGCATCGATTCTTTCATAAAATGATGGCAAACCTCAATATTCTTGGAGTGAGCATGAAAATATGAACTTTCCTAGCTATTCTATTTAAATTTTATACCTCAAAAATCTGGAGACATTGGTTTGAAAATTGAACCTAATCACCTGCCCGACCTCGACTCCCTATTTATATTGATTTCCATTCAGCCATGAAGGGAGGGACCCACAGGGCTGTCCGTCCTTCCTATTTAGACCTATCCTTGGTCTTTCCCTTCCCCAATGAACACATCCTATCCCACTCATTTTGATTTCTTAAGAATTTGGTTCCAGAATTGCGTTGCCCTTCGTTATAGCGAACAGAAAAAAAATACTGATTTGATCCTATCTGTTCTCATTACTATTGATCTATCATTCCTGGAACCACGAATAAATAATTTGGAGTATCTAACCACAGATAGATCTATAGAGTGTGGAGTACATGTAAAAAATATAGTCTATCTCAAATACCTCTATATTCTAACCATATAGTATAGATCAGTATCTATTCCGTTTGGATAGATAATTGAAATTCCATCCCAGATATTGGTTAACATTGATACATGAATCATATACACTGTAAAATAACTAGCCTTATGCTATATATATATATATATATGACATCTTGATAGCACTTAAATTGTTGATGAAGAGCTGTGCAGCTTGATCTTGTTTTCTTGGAGTCACCCAAATTACTTCGCATGTGACATTGATTTTCACCTTATATTTGTTCTCAATTGAGGACAATGTAATAGTGGGTTACTTTTTGCTCACTTACAAAACAACTCCAGAAACAAGACTAAAAAATTCTGGTTTGGCTCAACTCTTCTCTACCCAACCTTCCCATTATGAATTTGTTATCTAGCCAGTTGAAAATTTTCCATCTTGGCAAACCATAATCCACGGGGCCCTTTACATATCTCAATATTGTCTTGGAAACATTCCAATACACTTCTTCAGATTCTTCATAAACTTTTGAACTATGACAACTGTAAAATGGCAACTGGCCTCCATTACAATGTTTTGTCAATTGGTTAAGACTCAAGTTGTTTGAGAGTTGAAGTTTGACTTCTGAGGCAGTCACAAAATCTTTGCAATATGTCATTTAGAATTTATCCAGCAATTCTTTTACTTATTTGGATTGCAAAAAATATATTTTATTTTTCAACTGCCAAACCTAGAGTCCGAAACAATACTGGAGTAATCCAAGATCTGTCACGTTGAAGGTCTTGTGGAGCTGAGCTTTTATGTAAGTTCAATTCAAACAATCTTGGTTACTTTAGACCATATATTCCTTGGTCAATTTTACATATATACTTCTCTTTGCTATGGGCAAAAAACCATTTTGATTGCTCCATATACTCTTCTTTGATGGACTCTACATCTAAGTGTTATCACTAGGTACTCTAAGGAATTAAATGGACATTAAAGGAAAATGCCAATGTTACCTCGTACAGTCACTCTCCCTTTTAGCTAGTGCTTTCTAACCTCAAGGGGGTTCCTTAGTGTTTTGAAACCATAAATCTTCAAGTATACCCTGCCAAAAGGCTTCAAATCTGCAAGTGTACTTGCTGAAATCCCTTTTAGCTAGTGCTTTCTAACCTCAAGGGGGTTCCTTAGTGTTTTGAAACCATAAATCTTTAAGTATACCCTGCCAAAAGGCTTCAAATCTGCAAGTGTACTTGCTGAAATTTCAGAAATTACTCACATTTATGCCCGTAAATGCAAATCAGCAAGCAAACTTCAGATTTACATGTAAGAATGTTACATGAACTTTTACCATTGTAAATTTGCAATAAACCACCACAGAACTGTGACAAAAAGTTGCAGATCTGCAAGTCAAATACTCAAAAACAGCGAATTGAGATGTCCAATTATCTATTTTTTTGCCTAGTACCTTCCATCTAATGGGCATGGGATAAAAAGGAGAAATTTGACTAGGTAAGAGTTACTCAAAGCTCATCAATTCAGAAGATTTCACATCAAACCATTAAATTCATGACAAGTTTTTGGCCACCAAAAGAGTTTCTTCTTCATTTCATTGTTGTGAATACAAGGTCTGAGTTATCAGATTGACACTACAAACTTACAAAGTACTCAAGGGAACCTGAGGTCACTATGTTGCTTGACTCTCACAGTACTCAGGGACAGAGTCACATGAATGCTATGCAAGCAGTGCTAGCACTCAATTACAAAGTACTAATCAGTTGTCTATGATTCCTTTATGTCTTTTATATGGAGAGTGGGTCTATACAAAGTATATATCCAATAATAATCCTAGACCCCCAAAATAAGTGCCATGAAAGGTCACCTTCAGTAAAATACATGGAGAAGAATCTGGAACAACAAAGCCTAGAATAGCTATTCCTCATGGGCACGCATGAAGATAATGATTGCTCTTGCAAAATTTCAGCTTGCTGTCAGTTACATTCACACTACTGTTTGTGTAGATCTGGTTCCATCTTTGCAGGGTTGATCTCTCTTGATATGCGGTGTTTGCACTTCCAAGTTTTCCATTCAGTAGTTTTGTTTATGCATATCGAAAGTTTTTATTGGTGTGTCAAAGTCTTTTTTAGTTGCAGTACAAATTCTTTGAGTGCAGATCTGTGTATCATATGGATGTAAAGTTACAACACTACACTCACCGACTAATCTCACTGTTGTTTCTTCTCCTATGTTTAAGTGCTGCACACCCCAACCATGTTTGCACAGCCTTTTATTCCAAATTAAAATATCGCATCTAGTGCTTGAATAGTAATACACTACATTTCACTTGTTTCTGTCAGTAAGTGTGCTTTACATGATGCTTTCGTTATCAACTGTGATAATGCTGGAATGTATAACGAACAACTTGATATTTGCTGATTAATCTTATGCAATTTTAGGACCACACTGTTTGCTATGAATTTGATTCCAGTAGTGACAACTAGCCGTGCGATTTGTTACATGAACATCATATCAGTTGAAATTTTGCCTGCTATATCTCAAATGCATGAGACAAGTTATATATTTCGAAGTTTAAATCACGAGGAAATATTGAGTTATGAACTGAATTAGATTTTAGTTAGCTCTCGTCATCATGCTGTGCCTCACCGAGCTACACCATGCTGCGCCCATCATCACAATGCTGCATGTCATCATGCTTCATCAATCATGATGGTACCCATCACTGTACTGCATCATGTGCCATTGCTGCACCATGTTGCCATACTGATCTATGTGTTTGCTGCACCTAGCTAGCTTGTTGTCCCAAACATGCTTGTTGTCCCTAGCATGCTAGCTGTACTTGTTGCACTAAGTATCATGCTGCTGTCCCAATGTGTTATATTAGCAGCACTGTGAACTTGCTATATCATACTGCTGTACCCCATTGTGCTGCCCCTCATTATGCTATAATACACTTCATCACTGTACCCATCATGCTACAACATTCATCAACATGCTGCTGCAATATATCTGCTGCTTGCAACATCATGCTGCTTCAATGTTTCATCACTGTTCTCTATCCAAGTGACTGTACTATTATCAACACAGTCCTAACATATGCTGCCTTTGCTGGACAGACTTCAACGTATACCCTTCAGCACTCTTCTCTGTGTCATGCAAGCTGCTTTCAGACCTTCCTTCCTCCATGGCTGTGACTTGGGCATGCTTGAATAGTCTTCCTTTATATCACCTGGAGGATTGCGGTTAGGGCAGCATAGAGCTTCTCCATAGGGCTGCGTAGGACTCTCCATAGAGCTGTGTATAGGGCAGCGTAGGGCTCTCCAATAGAGCTGTGTATAGGGCAGCGTATGGCTTCTCTTTTAGACCAGCAATTAGATTTCTCCTTGCTGCATTATGTAGGCTTCCTTTACTGCGTTAAAATCTCCTGCATGATAGCGTATCCTCTTTAGATCTCTCTTCCCACCAAAACCCAAAGACAAGTGGAGAGGAAGAGATCACCAAGGGGATGTGTGTATAAATGACTTTCAAGGCACCTTTATTTATACTAAAACGTTGAGCACAAGTGGAGTTTATTTGGTTGCTGGCCGACCTTCATGAATTGTCCCATAACACAAATAAATTCATATCTCCATGAATACTTATCGGAATCAGATAATCTTTAGATCAATCCTATTCCTTTCGAAGAGAGGGATCCAAGAAAAATATCCGCTGCCATTAATAAGATGACCCACATGGTATAGAAATTCTCACCTTAGATCACCTGATAATGCAATATACTAAAGCAAAATACTTGATCTACTTCTACAAACAAACTTGCGGAAGCTTAATCGATTTTGAGCAAGATCAAATAGAACACATATAATAGAGAATAAGAAATCAATCACACATGAACACAAAAGAATACTCTGGGGAAAGCCTCAGTTAAAAACCCCGATCTCTGTATTATCATACAAGTGGAAATATCTTAGGATTACACAAAGCTTTATCTCACAAGCTATCCAGCGCTCAGTACAATCCCTCACTGCTGCTCATAGATAGAATAGATAACACATATGCCTTCCTTCAGTCCTCCAAGCCTCCTATTTCCTTGCGCAGTTTCTCTTGGGTCCTCAAGTTGCCACCTGTGTGTGATTACCTCACACACTGCTCACTAACCTCTGAAATAACTGCACAATCCTCAATGAAAGAATTCCTTTTGCATGCAAGAGATATCCTCATGAGAATATTCCTGCCACTGATAGTACATTGTCTCATCCTTTGATCTCAACTGGGTCTCTGTTTGAACTGACATGCATGAGTTATTTATGAGAGCATATTTAGTTATTTGAAGTACACTAAATGCATGCATTGACTAACTGAACTCACAATCAGTGCCACAAACTGTTGGAACTAATCTAACTGGACTTAACTCAGTTAGCTGAGCTAACTAATTACAACTCAAAGTACAACTCATCCTGATCTCCTTAATTAAGGGATAACTTTCTCAATCAAGGGGATAACTGTTGCATGTCTTCACATAGACTTCATGTTTGATTTTCTCCAACTAATTAACTTAAGATGAATTAATTAATTATTTTACAAACAGTGGCTGAGATCAAATTCGAATTTTAATTCTCAATTTTAATTTAGGGACTAATTAAAATTGGAATCTATCTCGAAATGCTATCTATAGTAATGCTATTTTTAGCATTTCTATTTTATCATTCCTTGTTGCTATTTTCCACAATGGTACTTGAAATGCTATCTATAGCAATGCTATTTATAGCATTTCTTGTTGCTATTTTCAACACTCCCTCCCAACAAGAAAGACATTCAACTCAAACCCGATCTCGAACCTTTGGAATGTTCTGCATGCAACACTTCTCTCAAGTGTTGTTGCTCTAGCAACTCTAGAAACAAAAATATCCAACCTGAATCAGAATGATGCCTCTGTCATCAAAGTCTCTGACTGCTATTGCCTCGGTCGACTGAAAACTCTGCACATCTGTGCTCTTTAGTATCTGACTGCTTTAGCCTTTGTCACTTTGATCTCTGATTGCATCAATCACACTGATTCCTCCTGCTGCATCCGTGTTGTTGTTGGTCCTATCTCCCAGCATTGCATCTCCTTTCATCATGTTGCATCGTGCTGCCCACTATTGCACTACAACTCAGTTACTGAGAAGTAAGTGACTGATCTCTCAACTTATCTCCATGTTGGGCTAGAAACACCCTCTGATGCTGAAGCTTCCTCTGCCACTCCATCCGCATCTGTCTCTACCCACTAAGCCAGTCCTGCTACTTCTCGTCGGGGCTTTCGTAGCAAGGTCTAATCAAAGAGGCTAGGTACCTCAAGGATCCTACCCCTATTTCAGCCTTCTTGGGACTATTACTTCACATCGCCCCACCTCACACCTGGAGGTATGGATGCATGTGATCCCTCTGCCCATTTGACTCGAAATTTCCCCCTACTGGAGGTCTCTGCATGAGTGGATGCCTCCACTCGGTCTCCTCTCGGCTTCTCCAGTTGTGGCTACTGCACAACCTTCTGAAGTTGCTTCACCAATTGTGGCTCCTCCACAATTCTCTGAGACTTCTTCTGGCACTGCATGTTGGGAGGTAATGTACTCTCTCTCTCAACCACAGGGTCTCGAACAGTTGCATTGCTTCTCAAGGCTTTGCATGCATCTTGAACCTCAAGAGCATATAGTTTCTTGACTCGTGAACCGATCTGCTTCACTTGTCTCGTGGTGATGTGTCTAAGGAAAACCTTTCCCTTATTGAAGACTACATCATAGCCTTTGTCCTCCAACATCTCGATCGATACCAAGTTCTTCTTCAGTCCTGATACATACTTCACATCTGTCAAGGTGATGCGAGCTCCATGCTCCCTCTGAAAAGAAACCGCGCCCAGTCCTGAAACATTATACTTTTCATCATTACCCATCTCTCTGTGCATCTGGAGGCCTTTTTCCTCCAAGGTACTGAACAAACTCTTATCGCTATTCATGTGGAATGAGGCTCCATTGTCAAGAAACCAACCACAACCCATCATCGATGAAACCATGCATGCGATGAGGGTAAAATCCAATTCGAACTGAGAGGCCAATGCCTCACCTTCAGATCCTTTCGAGGATCCCTTCTTGGATTTCTTCAATGGACAATTAGTTGCATAATGGCCCACCTCATGACAATTAAAGCATCTCACTTTAGATTTTTCAATCTTCTTCCCTCCATGAGAAGAACTCAATCTGGGATGAGAATCCTTTTCCTTCCCTTTCATTGCCATACCCGCTAAAGCGAAATTTTGTTCATCCTCCTTGGATGAAGAACCATCTCTGGTGCTTCTCCTGATCTCCTCCTGCATCAGATCCGACCATAGTCTTTCCCAATCTGGCAGTTTCTCTCTTCCATTCACCTAGTCTTGGTAGCTATGCTAGGTCTTAGGAAGACCGAGGAGAGCAAGACTCACCATGTCATCATCGACTGTCATGATTCCTACACTTCCAAGCTCATCCCTGTAGGTGGTGAGCTTGTTAAGATATGTACAGATCGTATCGTCCTTTTCACACTTGATTTTCCGAAGTTTGTCTTTCAGTGCCAGCTTCCTCTGATTGTTGTTGTTCTAATATAGATCTTTCAATGTCTTCCACATTGAAGACGTTGTTTCCTTCCCATGGAGACTCGAGACAATATGGTCTCGAACTCCCTCAAGAAGAATCCTCCTCGCTCTAGCCACACATTTCTTCCATTCTGCCAAATTCTTGGGCATTAGCTGTTGCTGGCTTGGGGACTTCTTGATTAATGAAGTCCTTCAAACCATTGTCCTCTAATACCACTTCCATGCGATCCTTCTAGGCTATATAATTCGAGTTGTCATCCAAGGCATACTCAAGTTTCAAACCATTGAACGCCATTGGTGAACTTTGAGATGTGATAAGAATTAGATTTCTACAATTAAGAACTTCAAACTTCGAACTTCTCCCTTCTTTGTATACTGTTCTCTGCTTTGATCACCTTTGCTCCGATACCATATAAAAATTCTCACTGTAGATCACTTGATAATGCAAACAAGCTTGTGGAAGCTTAATCGATTTGAGCAAGATCAAATAGAAAACATATAACAAAGAATAAGAAATCAATCACACATGAACACAGAAGAATACTCTGGGGAAAGCCTTAGCTAAAACCCCCGATCTCTGTATTATCATACAAGTGGAAATATCTCAGGATTACACAAAGCTTTATCTCACAAGCTATCCAACTCTCAGTACAATCCCTCACTGCTGCTCATAGATAGAATAGACAACACATATGCCTTCCTTCAGTCCTCCAAGCCTCCTATTTCCTTGTGCAGTTTCTCTTGGGTCCTCAAGCTGCCACCTGTGTGTAATTACCTCACACACTGCTCACTAACCTCTGAAATAATTGCGCAATCCTCAAGGAAAGAATTCCTTCTGCATGGAAGAGATATCCTCATGGGAATATTCTTGCAACTGATAGTGCACTGTCCCATCCTTTGATCTCAATTGGGTCTCTGTCTGAACTGACATGCATGAGTTATTTATGAGAGAATATTTAGTTATCTGAAGTACACACTAGTTGCATGCATGCATGCATTGACTAACTGAACTCACAATCAATTCCACAAACTGTTGGAACTAATATAACTGGACTTAATTCAGTTAACTGAACTAACTATTTACAACTCAAAGTATAACTCATCCTCATCTCTTTAATTAAGGGATAACTTTCTCAATCAAGGGGATAACTATTGCATGTCTTCACATAGACTTCATGTTTGATTTTCTCCAACTAATTAACTCAAGATGAAATAATTAATTATTTTACAAACAACTGCTGTGATCCAGATTTAAATAAGAACACAACAAAATACAAAGATAACCATATACACAAAGATGCGACGGAAATAATACTTCATCTCATTAATGTAAAACACTGAAATATGCTTACAAATAGAAATGTAAATAAACCAGCTAGGGCGATAGTAGCTTATCTATAAGAAGAGATGTGGCGGCTACATGCCTTTGAACTGTGTTACAATGAGGTTCGAAGGCCTATTTATTGTTGAGAAACAATGGAAAACCCTTAACATCTTAAAACCTAACCCTAGAAGATGAAACACCAGATTGTGGGACTCGTTTTGGGTAAGTTGTTACATCAACTTCCCGAGGTCGTAACTTTGGCACCCGATCTTCGTTTGATGCGTGCAATAGCTCGTTAGAAAGATTTATCCGAGCACTACAACTTTGGGAACATCGGTCCATGAACCCATGTTGCTCCCAGATTTCCCAAAAAACGTTGTTTAAGGCCTCAAAACGGCTCCAGAAGTTCAGAACCCGAAAAACTGCTAAAAATAATAAATTGTGCTACAATTACGGAAACTGAAATACTGAAAGAGACAGTTGTGGGGGTCCAAGTGGGATAGGTGGGTGGCCACCAACATCCACCTGGATCATTCCTCCCCCCTTAGGAAGCAATGGTCCCCATTGCGTTGAGTTCCTCCATCTGCTGAACTTGGTCCTTGGTGAGTTGTTCTGCAATCTCGGATGTGTCTAGTAATGGTGGGAAGCATGGTCGAGGGTGGTACACATTGAACACTTGGTGCAGGCGAAGGAATGGAGGAATGCTGTGCTCCAAAGCATTATTTCCCATAGCCTTGGTAGTGGTGTAAGGACCATGTTGGCGTGGTCAAAGCTTTTGATGGGATCTTGTAAGGCGTTTTTTCTGCAGATGCAAATACACTTTGTTGCCCACGTGAAGCTTGTGTGGTACCCCTATGGGTGAGGAGAAGTTGTTCCTATGTTCTTTCATAACCGATCCCTCTGCTGTTGCTGCTGCGTGGGGGAACCCTTCGTGGGGGTCATGGATGTGGTGACGATCTTCCCCTTACTTTGGGAGTGAACCAGACAGAAAATGAATTTTCTAGTTTGTGAGATGAGCTTGCTTCCTTTCTTAGCAGCGATCAAAGAGGTGGCGATAGGTGGGGCTACCTCCGGTATCCTGTATAATGAATTACCCAAAGTAATAATAACAGTGCGAGGCCTTAACTCATACACAACATGTCACCTCCACAAGTATGGCTAGCTTAATAATACGTCACAAACATCTAGAGGTGTAACATCACACAATACCTCATCTATGAAAGGCTTGATGCTGTAGGGAAGGCGACACTGCTGGCGAACTCGAAGATCTCGACTGCGGGTGTGGTGTAGTCAGGAGGCCCAACCGCTTCACGACCTCTGCTGAAATGAGGTTCTTTTGGCTCCCACTGTCAACAATAAATTGCAGCAGTGAACCCTTCACCCACATTTGTGAGTGGCAAAGACGCTCCCTCTCCTCTGGGTCTTCGGGCTCATTCTTCTGGATCTTGGCGGTGGCAACAGTGACGCTGGGCTCCACATCAATGATTTGCTTCCCTTTGCCATTCCATTTGTCGGGTTTTGACTCAGGGTCGGAACATGCATCTAATTCGGAAGCCTTTAACTCGGCCACCAACGACTGCTTGGTCCGACACTCACTTGTGTTATGAGTGGGACCCTTGTGGAACTCACACCACTTTCCTGTGTTCTTCGATTTCTTGGTGTTGTTCTTTTCTTGCGGTTTTGACGGGTTGTCTTGGGTCACCTCACCTTGGATTTGTCCTTTGGTCTTCGGATTTGCAGATCCAAAGTCTAGCTTCTTTTGTTTCAACTTTTGCTCGATTTTGACAGTGTATTGGTATGTTGTGCCAAGCGAGAAGATGTTCAGGAACTCCATCTCTTCCTGGTTGTACTTGTGTAGGCAGCCGCGATATTTGAGTACCAAATGTAGCTCAGAATCCTTGATACGCAACTGTGTGCGAAGGGTATGAAAAATGTTTGTGAACTCTAACACATCTTGGTCCCTTCCTGACCGTAGCATGGTCCACTTTATGTATTTGTCCTCATAGCTTTTGACAGGGTAGTACTGCTCCTTGATGGCATCTCGGAAGGAATTCCAAGTGGGTGCGGCTGAAAATAGTGAGCCCGTACTTTCATCCTTCTGCTTGCAGTAGGTCTCCCACCAGTCCTTGACGTGGGGGACTGCTTTGAGAAGAGCGAAAATAATCTTTTCTTGATTAGAAAAATAATGAACAGAAAAATAACCCTCTAGCAGATTTAACCATTTATCGACGACATTTGCATCTATCTGACCCTCGAATATGGGGATTTCAAAATTAACTTGTACCTTAAATGGTGTGGCGTTTCCAGAGTAGCTGTTAGAAGTCAATGCGTCGCTTCTGGGTAGCCGCTGAAGGATCTAGGCAATGTTGTCCATCATCGCGTTCCTTTGTCGCTCGAGGGCTTCTTCGAGCAAGATTTTGATAGGATTTCCTGCCCCCTTGTCTTTCCTTTCATCCGCCATGGGAGGCCGTTGGGATTTGCGAGGCTGGTCTTGCAAAGGTTTGATCAGTTCAAGCCCTGACTCTTTATATCTCGACCTCGTTGGGGACATGCAAAGAAAAATAGAGAAAAAGCAAATCGCTCTGATACCACTAATTCGGATTTAAAGAGGAACTTAACAAAATACATAGATAACCATATACACATAGATGCAACGGAAATTATACTTCATTTCATTAATGTAAAATACTGAAATATGCTTAGAAACAGAAATGGAAATAAACCAGCTAGGGCGATGGTAGCTTATATCTGAGAAGAGATGTGGCGGCTACATGCCTTTGAACTGTGTTACAAGAGGCTCGAAGGCCTATTTATTGTTGAGAAACAATGGAAAACCCTTAACATCCCAAAACCTAACCTTAGAAGATGAAACACCAAATTGTGGGCCCCGTTTTGGGTAAGTTGGTACATCAACTTCCCGGGGTCGTAACTTTGGCACCCGATCTTCGTTTCACGCGTGCAATAGCTCGTTAGAAAGATTTATCCGAGAACTACAACTTTGGGAAGAGCAACATCGGTCCATGGATCCATGTTGCTCTCAGATTTCCCAAAAAAACGTCCTTTAGGGCCTTAAAACGGCTCTGGAAGTAAAGGACCCAGAAAACTGCTAAAATAGTAAATTGTGCTACAATTACAAAAACTGAAAAATTGAAAGAGAGTTGTGGGGGTCCAAGTGGGATAGGTGGGTGGCCACCAACATCCCACTTGAATCATGCTGAGATCAAATTCGAATTTTAATTTTCAATTTTAATTTAGGGACTAATTAAAATTGGAATCTATCCCCAAATGCTATCTATGGTAATGCTATTTTTAGTATTTCTATTTTATCATTCCTTGTTGCTATTTTTCACACTGGTACCTGAAATGCTATCTATAGCAATGCTATTTATAACATTTCTTGTTGCTATTTTCAACACATGGAGTTTGGCCCTAGTTGCCAATTTTAATAGTCATGAATGAAAATGGTTGAATTCTAAAATGGATTTCTAATTAATATATAAAAAATAGGAGAAATTAGTGGGATGGACAAAGAAGATATTGGGTAGGAGCAGATAAAGATGATAAGAACTAGTTGTTTCTCCTGTTGGGATGGACCGACTAAGCTCACTGTTGTTTCTCCTCCTAAGTTTAAGTGCTGCACACCCCAACCATGTTTGCACAGCCTTTTATTCCAAATTAAAATATCGCATCTAGTGCTTGAATAGTAATATACGACAGTTTACTTGTTTCTGTCAGTAAGTGTGCTTTACATGATGCTTTCATTATCAACTGTGATAATGCTGGAACGTATAATGAACAACTTGATATTTGCTAATTAATCCTATGCAATTTTAGGACTACACTGTTTTGCTATGAATCTGATTCCAGTAGTGACAACTAGCCGTGCAATTTGTTACATGAACATCATATCAGTTGAAATTTCGCCTGCTATATCTCAAATGCATGAGACAAGTTATATATTTTGAAGTTTAAATCACAAGGAAATATTGAGTTATGGACTGAATTAGATTTTGGTTAGCTCTTGCTGCGAAGGTTCTGTTTATAATAAATTGTGCTATTGGAAAATTATTTGTTCGAGAAGCCTCAAAAGTAACATGGAGAAAAATCAGTAACTAGATATGAAACTTCATTATGTCATGAATGAAAATGGTTGAATTCTAAAATGGATTTCTAGTTAATATATAAAAAATTAGGAGAAATTAGTGGGATGGACAAAGAAGACTCGAGGTCACACAACCAGTGGATGGTAGAAATCTCATCACCCACTTCTTCTTAGCTTTGGAGGAGAGCTGACTGTAGACATTATTGTTGGTTCAGGGCTTCTTCTCTCATCCCCCCTCGGGTTCTATCCATTTTGTTCTTTCGGTTGTCCTAGTGTTCATTCACATCTTTTTTTCCCTAAATTTTGGCAATGCTTCAGATTAACTTGGTAGTCTGTGTGGGCTTCCTTGTAGTATGGAAATATTGCAATGAAGCATAGGTGGCTTACAACCCTTAAAATCACCCATTGGATAAGGCACCGTGACTGGGGGGATCTTGACCACTAAATTCACCCAGGAATTGCCCCTAACCCCATCCACATGAAGGCCTGCTTGCATAGGGTAAGATGTCCCTCAATGGATGAAACATGCCTTCGGGGGGTTTGAACCTTGGTGGTGTTATAGATAGTTTAGAGATGGTGTGGAATCTGGATAGTTTACAGTATATATATGTAAGGGTGGTTATGGGTAATGATTGTTATTATCATACTGTGATCCATTCAACTTTAATTTGTTAGTGTCTTCAGTTTGTACCTATTGTCGTTATTTGAGTCAGCTCTATTTTCGCTGCCATGATTCTATTGAAGTACTTTGTTCACATAATCATTTATGAGCATTCACGATTCTGAAGGAAATTGGCATGATTCTCTGCTTGCTTGTTTACATATATATGTGACTGATTTTTGATCTTGACATGCTTGCATCATGTTTGATGCAGCTGTCTTTAGTGGTGCAATCCTGTCTGAGATGAGATTTTAACCTCCTTTGTATATAATTGATATCTTCCTGTTATCATAACTTAGAGCTTCATTTCATCGCACTAGTTTTAGTTCCAATTTAATCAACCATTTCAAATAACCTGTATTTTTATTTTTATCTTGGGAGGACATGACTGAACACCAGAGGTATCTCCTACAGTCCTTTCATAAAGATTCCAACCTTGTCACTGCTTCTTTGGCTCTGGAAAAGCTGTGGTATCTATTCTGCACTTAAAGAATTTGTGCATGGTCATGATTGATGTGAGATTAATTCCTGGTTTCTGACCATTCAGGAGTGTATCGGGAAATTGGAGGAATAGAACTATATATGTCCATGACTGTTAATCCTAAGGCTTCCGGGTCCCTTGTGACTGAATTCAAAGAGGATATGGCACGGGAGCTGGAAGTTGCTGTTGATCAGGTGAAACAGAAACCCTACCAATTGGGAGAAGATTATTAATTGAATGTTTTCAGCAGTCAAAAGCATCCTTGACACTCGTTGACAGTTTCAAAATTTTACTACTCAGAAGGAAATCATAGATTATTAATTTCATGTTTTCAAGATTGACAATTTATGGTTATATTTTTTTGCAAACATGAAGCAAACACAGGTTAATATTCTGAATGTCAGCAACAGAGGAGATACGTTACAAATTGAATGTGCCGTTTTGCCAGCTGACACTAGTAATCATATGACAAACAGTACTGCAGAGGTCACATACCTGAAATCTTGCCTTTTCCAATTACATGTTTGATGAATGAAGATGATTGAACAGTACTTAAGATTATTTATGTATGTTGAAAAGCTTAGTTGTATAGACTGATGAAACAAGTTGTTATTTTTCTTGTTTTTGCCTTCCTGTTTCCTTTTGTTCAACTGTTATTGATTTTCATCTCTGCAGACAATCATCTCCCTTTTAAATGGACATCAAGTTCATCTTCGTGACGCCTTTGGAACTTACCATCTATTGAGCTGGAAGATTTTGCCATCTTCAAAAAGGTAGAGTAGTGGTGTTTGTAAATAATCCAAAGTATATTGTCGCTAGTTGTTTGTTATGGTTTTACTTGAGCTGTAATTGAGTTTCATGCTTAACAATCAGATAAATTAAGAAGACACAAACACATAGTTTCAATCCATTAAAATTGCATAACCAAGGCAATTTATGGATAATTTAAATAAACCTGATATCAAGATTTGATTTAAAATAAAATTTATAAGACAATTTTCAATTTGCAAATGAGAGACTATGATTCACTGTGACAATCAGAGTTGCATTAAGCTCTCTGGAAATCCAGTGTTTGGTGATAGGTTCAAGCATATAGAGATCAAATACCACTTCATAAGAGACAGGGTCCAGAGAAGTGCCTTGGGATTGCTGTACATCACCACAGAGGAGCAGGTGGTAGATATTCTCACCAAGTCTCTAGTGAAGGAGAAGTTTGTGTTTTACAGAGACAAGCTGGGGGTGGTAGAGAATCCCTTCCTTGTTAAGAGGGAGTGTTGAAATTTTTGTAGCTTTGTCAGGTCTTCTACATTGGCTTGGTGTCTTAACATGTAGAAGATATTTGATTGCCTCTTTAGGTGCTTTCTTGTTGTAGTAAGTGATTTATGATTTCTTTCCTAAGTTTAACTTAGGAAAAGTACAATAATTAATCTAATCAGTTATTGTGGACTATTAGGCCAAAGTTCTAAGACTAAATATTAAAATTGTTTAAATGATTTAGATATAATTTCAAATGTTGATTTCAAGTAAGGCTTAGGATTTAATCCTAGCCGTTGATCACTTTGGAGATTAAAGTTAGGGATTTTACCTTAATAAAATTATAAAAGAAGCTTAAGGGAAAAGTGAAGATACAATTGGGGAAGCGATTTTCTCTAAAGCACGAGGCTCAACTAGACTGAAGAGAAGTGAGAAGTTTTGCAGGGAATTTCAGCAGAAATTCAAGAAGGTTGAATTGCTGAAAGAAGAGGGCTGAATTGTGGAGGAGTCCGAATTATCCAGGGGGTTGATTTCTCCAATGCATAGGAGCCATGCGAGACAGGTAGAAAGGGAGGTTGATTTTCTGGTGGGACAGGTTAATTCTCCAGGGCTGATTTGCTTCAAGTGGTTCGATTTCCAGAGGCTGAATTCTTGAGGCTGATTTAACAGTGGGGCCAAGTTTCTAGGTGCCTAACAACTGTATTTTTTCTCCATGTTCTCTGAGTCTAACCCAAAATTTTCATGAGAAAATTTAATGAAGGAAGATTGAGCTGAGTGTAAATTTGCTGTTGTGGTGTGATTGATATCTTCATTTTATTTATACTGCATTTTTAAGTTAATATACCAGTGTATTTATTTATTGGCAAATTCAAAAATATTTGAGGGAAATATTTGCTGAGGTTTTAATAATTGTTGAAGTGAAATAAATCAGATCGGGTATGAGAAAAATGAACAAGATGAATTCATTAAACTTAATTGTTGCAATCACCATTGCACTTCATGAAGTACATGAACATTGTGTGCTTGTTTTGTGTGCCAAAATAAAGATTAGTGTGAAATACTAGACACAATACACAATCAAGCATAAAAAGTCATCCACCATCGCATAAGCACAATGTACCTTAGACCCCCTTATTTTGGTATCGGGGTGGTCTAGAACATGTCTACAATAACAAAATGATCTTTTTATTATATTAGCACTTAAGAGTGCACAATATGAGAAGTGATTCTTTTACAACTCTGTGAAGGGTGAATGGTGAACTAAGTCACCTGACACGAGACACACAGGACATGAAAATATGAGTCGTGTTGAAATATGTAACTAGGTTTGGTCTAAATAAATGTATTTGAAATGCACTTGTCAAAAGAATGAAGAAAATATTTTTATTGTTATTTCTGTGACTTATTAAAGCATGGGTTTTATGCTTGGGTCATCATGTTTTAGGTCAAAGCCCCATTGAGGATTTCTAGGATTTATTCTTAGTCATTAGAGTCATTGTATATTAAAAGAGACCTTTCTTGGGCTTTCGAATCATGTAAAAATAATTATTTTTGAGTCCAAAATGAATTTAGTCTCCTCCACACCAAGCCGGCCTCAAGACAAGTAATTCGACCTCCTTGGAAGGCCATAAATACAAGGCAGTTCAAATTCATTTGGAGCATCTCAATCTCTCTCATAGTTCAATCTCTGAACTTGAACGCTGGAAAAGTGCGAAATTGGGAAAGGGCTAGAAAAAGGAGTTAGGAAGAAGTGCAAGTTTCTGGAAGGAGATAGAAGACCTCAAGATTGAAATCTTGAGACAACTCTCACTCAGTTCCGAGGTGTATAAAGGGAGATCGAAGTCTTCCAAGTATGGTCGAAGCTGCTGCTAATGTTGTTAGGTCGAAGTTGCTTTGAAAGAGTTATCTGCAAGAAGGATTGAGGGCTGACTTGGTGTGGAGGAAGTCTCTGTCTGGGTCTAGAATCTTGTATTATCTTGAGAAACTGTTGAAGGAAGAATTGTTGACTGGGTTTTCCCCTAGATATGGGTTTTGCCTTGGTTGTCCGCCTATATCTGTTGTACTTGTTATTGTTTTGATATTTGCTTGATGAACTAAAAGATAAAAGAAGAACATAAAGATAAAATAATCACAAGTAATTATCTATATAAGAAAATCTTTCTGCCTTTCTGATTTTCTAACAAGTCCAATACAGGACACGAAGACCTCCCAAAACAGGGCATGTAGGACACGTATATATATTATATAATATTAATATATTAAAAGAATAATATATACATCATATTATGATATTACACATTCTCATGATGATACAAGTAACAAATTGAATCATAGATTCACACATGTACATTGTAAGTTCGTAATATTATGCATACAATCATGATTTGTCAAAGATACAAGTTTACAACTAGAAATTAACCATAAATACAAGAAATTAACTATAAATTGCAATTTTATCATTAAGTCATCAAAATCAAAATGTATTACATAGGTACTGAGTCCTGAAAACTCTTGACTAGGAATGCGAATGGAAAATAGAAAATACAAAACAAGGTAAACACTAGAACCCGAAACCATAGAATAGGAAGGAAGAATCTCATAGGCTGCCGCCGATAGCTCATAGTCATCAACGCCAAAATCAACATCTGTACTATCATTGCTCTCTTCTGGAATGCAAATGGAAAATAGAAAATACAAAACAAGGTAAACACTAGAACCCGAAACCATAGAATAGGAAGGAAGAATCTCATAAGCTGCCGCCGATAGCTCATAGTCATCAACGCCAAAATCAACATCAGTACTATCATTGCTCTCTTCTGCATCCTCCTCCTCTCTATCCGATGTAATTTTTGCATCTGCTAGTGTGGAATCTGGAGGATGACCCCTCGAGAGTATCACCATCATCAAAAGTGATAGGCTTTAGCACTGGGTCATCAAGATCCAAGTTGGTCAATGCCAATGCAACATTGCTTTCCAAACCCATGTCATGAGGAAACACATCCCACATCTTTGTCTTTCCCTTCAACCATTCCTCCCTCTGCTTGTAAATAAGACGAAGGTTGGTGTGCACATACACCATTGTCTCTACCCTCGATTGCTCAAGTTTGCTCTTCTTCAAACTATACAGATCCCCGTATTTGCTCCAATTCCTCAGGCAACAAGAGGATGAAGTAACCTGAGGGAGGAGCCTCATGGCTAATTGTTGTAGAGGAGGGCATGTTGCCCCATGAGTTGCCCACCAAGAATAGGGCTTCTTAGGCCCCCTCGTCTCTAATATAACATCAAAGCCTGAAAATTGCCTAGTGCCAGTGGAAAACTTTGCAAGGCATCCTCCACCTCATCAAGGGATGCTCTGTTTTGAAATATTCGTATCAATGCATCTTTCTTCTCCTATGAAATCTCACAATCCATGTGAGGAGGGAATTTGCATGAAGGTCCACCATTCAACCACTTATGACTATAGTATTTTGGATTCAATAAGTGAGCCAAGCAATGCAAAGGTGTACAATTCTTGTCCCACTTGCTGACAAAAATATCCTGTATGGTGGTGAAGAAGGCCTCCGCTGAGGTCCCATACTCAAGGCACTCACTCTGAAAAATAATGGTCCTCACAAACTCATTCATGGAATCTCATTCCCCATAAACCTCTCCTAGAATGGGTTGGTCTGTATCTGCAAATCACAATAAAGCAATGATAGGGTCCATGATCTTAATAGTAAGATATAGCCTCTCCCACCAAGCATCATCTAATACTGTGCCCTTGACTCTTTTTGAGGATGCTTGATCTTTCTCCAAAAAGATCAAAACTTTGAAATAACCATGGGCCCAAGAGCAGTCTTGATCTCCCTCAACCTCTTTAGCATGATGAATACAAAGGCAAACCATGTATTTGCAAATATTTAACAATGATAGACACATGTACTTTGTAGATTGTGAGGGCATTAGTATGATTTTGTACAAAATTGCAGATATGCCGTGCATCCTTAATAAGAGTTCCAATCCAAGGTACATAAAAAGCAATAGATTTAAGTGCTAAATTCAAGGAATGGACAACGCAAGGTGGCCAAAATACTTGTGGATATTTAGCTTCCACAATCATGCCAACAACCTTGCAAACAGGTGCATTGTTTGTAATGATTTGCACACAAGAATCAACACCTACATCTTTAATAACTTCAATGAACAACTCACCCATATATTGTGTATCCTTGTATTTTGCAAGAGCATCGCTTTCAAGAAAATTGGTCCATTCAAAGAAGACACCATGAAGTTGATGAGTGGATGGCGTGCTGCATCTGTCCATCCATCAGAAACAAAACTAACCCCAGATGTTGGCCATGTTGATTTAATAGGCTCAAGCATTTTATCCACCTCCTTTGCCTTACTCAACAATGTAGTTCTAAGCCTCTTTGACTTGGGAGGCACATACCCCGATGGAGCCCCTTGAGTTAGAGCTCGACACATCTCAATAAATAAAGGTGATCGTGCAACATTAAATGATATGAAGTTGAGATAGAAAAAGATGCCAATGGTGATATCAATCTCTTCTCGCTTCTCTTGTTGAAATATCTTGTCCATTAGACCAAGTGCCCTCCTTTTTACTGCTTGACTTGGACCCCCACCAGAACTCCCAAATGGATAATTGGCACTGCTTTTCCACAAAAATGGAAGGGGATCTTCATACTAATAAAATAATGTGCAAAACAACATTCCTTGGTGACAAGCCCGCCAAGATAGCTCCATAATATAAAAATAAGCATCTTAAGAGGACAAAATGATAGATACAATAGGTTGAAGGGCCATTGAAGAGGCCTGGTGGAGTCTAATGTGTGTCAAAATGAATGGATGTGCTCCAAACATAGTGATAAAGGAGGTGGCTCCTTGGTATCCAAGTAAATGGCTTGTGGTGCCTCCAAGTGGCTATGGGGGCACAAAACATTCTCATGGGTCTCCAAATGGATCGAACAAGCTTGTATCCCATCCATAAGGGCTGAAAGGGTGATGCAAGCCCTCCCATTGTCTCCCATGGTGAGACACATCTTCATCTGGGCCTTAGATTAGCAACCAAGTGTGTGGTGCAAGAGTGTAGCCGGCTAGGCAAGGTGGTCCAGGGCATCATCATCGTCAAATAAATGGAATACAAGCACGCAATGAGTGGAACTGCAGGATCCCATGATGTGGCAATTTGCGCTCAACTTTGGTGGAGGCCCATGGCTCTCAACCCTCACCCTACAAATGCCAATATGATCCTCTGGAGGGCTTGCACCCCTTATAGCGAGACCAAACCCTAGATGAAGACCCACCTGTCATCTTGTATAAGATCCAATGCATCTCCTCACCTTCCAGTACAACCAAACATTAGTGCAATTGAGTAAATGAACTCAATGTTACTTGGGAGCGGGAGCGGAAGCGGGGAGCGGGAGCGGAAGCGGGAGCGGGAGCGACCATTTTCAGAAGCTCCCGGTTTGGGAGCGAATCCGGGAGCGATTTTTTA